>JAQBSW010001928.1:0-117051 GCA_029291075.1 Eudiplozoon nipponicum | reverse complement strand
TTTTTGTTATCCAAAGATTTGTACGAAAAGGACAACTTATTTATTTATTTATGGCTTTTTTTGTTTGAGTTTCACTATGAAATCACATGGTTTACTTTATTTTGCAACAAAGAAATTTTTAAAAAATCATAAAAGAAATTTTACGGTGTGTTAATGGATACGTCATCTCCTTAGACCGAAAGTTTCATCTTTCCACTCCCAATCTGTCATTATTTCGAGCAGAAGTTTATGGTGAATCCGATCTAACGCATGAACTGCTTTATCTTTATCATACAATGATTAGTTTATACTGAAAAATGTATGTATAATGAGATTCATTTATATATAAATTTCCCAAAACTTCATTTAAAAAACTTTTATTACTGCCCGCGCAACAAATCCTTTTTTTAATTAGAAAAAATGTTGAATTCACAACCGCGATTTGTATGTTTTATGTTGAAAAATTCTGGGTGGCTAGTTGGATCATTTGAACTAAATAGAAGTAAAATGGGTTCCATCTGAATGAAAATAAACCATTAAATATCAGTCAGTGAATTTATTTATAGGGTGTGATTGGAACAGCAGTAGATATAGTCACAAACCCAAAAGTAGACGTGCAAAATTCCTGTCCTTCCGCGCCAAATTCTGGACAGTACTTGAAGTGTTCACAATGAGGACGAAACCGGTCCACTTGATTCATTTCCATTACCAGCTTAAAAAAACATATAATACTGACAAGTAGACATAGAATCGGATTTTTGCGTCTATCAAGCTCGCAACCTCGATTTAAATAATTTTTAACCAACCAAGAATAAGTATGATAACTTTTAATAATTTTAATTCCTTAACTTTTTTGTGTGCATTTTACGTAAAACTGCATAGTGTGTACTACCTGGTAAAGAAGAATGTTAACAATAATAATAATAAAATTCAGTCACTTGATCTATGTACATGGACCAATAAAGTTAATGAACTATTTTGTTTATTTTGAAGTGTTTTTGTCTGCTCGAATTTAAATTCTGTCGATTTGTTTTGTTCGATAACGTTTACTGGTGGGGGCTTGATGATTTATATCCGCAACATTAATGGAAAATAATGACGTAATATTTTATTTAAGTTTTGAGACATCATGCACAATAATTAATTATATTTCTGATAATGATGCTTTATTGGTTAGGATCCTGTTATTTTCCTCGTCAGAGCGAAAGTTTTCTTGATTTTGTCATTCCGGTCATTATTTTATTTATATCATTTTAGCCAGTTAAACCGAATATCGTGTTATATTATGCTCAAATGAGTTTTCTTTATACTTGTTAAGCACTTGAACACAGTCATGATTGCAAAATTATTCAATGGAAGCCTCAATAAGAGGTTATGATTTGTTAAGCTTTACTGATAAAGAATATAAACAATCACATAATTACACATAGAAACTTAAATTATAAATTATTATACATAAATTAGCTATCTGTTTTTTCCGAGTTTTGGATAATATTAACTTATAAGTTCTGCAGTCATGTTTGCAAACTACTGATTAACAACAGCCCATTTTGTTCAACCAGATGCACAACATGCAAAAAATGGCAAAGGTCACCATAATGAGGCGCTTTGTACCTTCAAGTTCATCATTATAGTAAAGTATAAAACCAACTAGTTAGAAATAAACTTCAATGCACATATAAGCTATGGAAAATAAAACATGCGTCTCTTACCAATTTTAATCTAGCATAAATTGTACTTGACTGAAAATGCCGGCTGTTAAATTTCTATGCTAGTCAATTACATAACATGATAGCAGTTTTACAATAAGTGATTGCGCGGGTGGTGGTAACAATTCTTTAAATCAAGTTTGCGAGCTTGAAGTAAACACCAACCCCATTGTATTTAACCAGTCGTCGAACAACATAACAAAACTACCGCCAGCCGCAAGGCACTGACGCGTTTCGACCTTCCATGATCATCATCAGAGTACGAGCAAACTGACTATCGAGGATCAAACCGCATTGAATATATATGGAAATCAAATTTAAATATGCGGCTCTCACCTCTAGCAGTCTTGCATACATTGAACTTGACTGGAAATGTCGGCTGCACAATTTCTATGTAGTCACGAATATTAACTGCTTGCAGCTTTCGCCACATATAAATATATAGGCAATACAATTTAACAATAATTGATTGCGCGGGTGGTGGCAACAATTCTTTAAATCAAGTTTCGAACAACATTCGACGACTGGTTCAATACAATTTGATTGGTGTTTACTTCAAGCTCGCAAGCTTGATTTAAAGAATTGTTACCACCACCCGCGCAATCAATTTTTGTTAAATTGTATTGCCTATATATGTATATGTGGCGAAAGCTGCATAGAAATTGTGTAGCCGACATTTCCAGTCAAGTTCAATGTATGCAAGACAGCTAGAGGTGAGAGCCGCATGTTTAAATTTGATTTCCATATATATTTAATGCGGTTTGATCCTCGATAGTCAGTTTGCCGTCGTACTCTGATGATAATCATAGAATGTCGAATTGCGTCAGAGCATTGTGGCTAGCGATAGTTTTGCTATGTTTTTCGACGACTGGTTAAATACAATGGGATTGGTGTTTACTTCAAGCTCGCAAACTTGATATAATGAACGATAGCAGTTTTCGCCGAAAATACATGTGTTCTAAAATTAAACAAAAACTAATTGCGCGAGTAGTGAAAGTCTTTAAAATGAAGTTGGCGAACTTGAGGTAACGATCATTCCTATTTTATTTAACCAGTCAAACAACATTTTAAAAGTTTTCGCTCTAAGATGTGCCGTGCGATCGTCACATTTAGAATATCTACAGGTTTCGTTCGCTGGTGGTAGATTTGCACTACCAGTTTCGGTCTTTTTGGTGGCTGCGTGCTGATTATTCCCCTTACTCCGAAGACTTCCCTATCATTCGTACTACACACTGAAAATGAGGTAAGACCTATTCTTAGTTGACTGACCCTATTTCGGTACCCATTTACAGTACCTTCATCAGGTATTTAATAAAACACAAAAAAATGCTGACACCAAAGTTTTAATCTGTAGGTGTGGAATCCTTCGGAGTGAATAGTCGAATCAGCAACCAGACGACACAAAAACGAACTCAATGCATACCTGGATATGGGGACCAATCGGATCTTTGTGCAACTGATGGTACAAATCTACAACGCACGAACAAAACAGTGGATACTGTTAACATTACAAAGGATTCCGTCAATATCACGTATCAATACGCGTCCGCCTCTCGTGGTCTTCAGACAACGGCCGCAAATTGTATGATACCGAACAGAATGCCATGCATGTAACGATTATTAAAAACCAGATATGCCACACCCTTTTGCATACCTTGTATATGGCTGGTAGGGGTGAAACTTTGAAAATGTTGTAAAACTTGTTAAATGACTTGAACTAATTGTCTATTAAAAATAGAGAATTTGATTTAAATAATGATAATATTTAATAATTAATAATAATATCACCAAGAGCACAATCAAATATTATTCAATTGTAAAATTTGCATACTTTTGACAGGAACTGCAATTAGGCTTCATTCGGAACTACATAGACATTTCCGGCCACGTTTAACGTATGCAAGACTGCAATTTATAACATCAAATAAGAGATATTACTTTAACATATATGAATTGTATTTTACTTCTCTCTTAAGCTAGTTTATGATTCTGTACATACGAGTGTTGGTAGTTGTGCTATGTTTTAAGACCATTTAAATAAAATATGAAGCTGATCTAAATAAGATTGTATCAGTCCTTGCGCATTCAGTTTATATTTAATTGTGTCATTTATAAAAGAAACAGTGTAAGTTGCAAATATTATATGCCAGATACTGCATAGAAATTGTACAACTTTTACACTAAATCAAGTATAGGGCATGCGAAATTCCCCTATATACTAATTGTTACACTGGATATGAATTGCCCTTCGTTATGCATTAGGAAGACTACCGATGTTTTCTGTTTATTGCCAATTCAGATAGAAACGCGTTCATATCTTAGTTGACAAAAGTTTGGCTATGATGTGTGACAGGTTAAATAAAATGAGATAGATTTTTATATAAGGATAGTAAAGGTTGTATAATATACTTCTATTTACTTGAGCAATATATCTAATTATATATATATATATATATATATATATATATATATATATATATATATATAAAGTAATTTAAACATTGGCTGAGTCTGACTTAAACTCATGTTTGAAATTTCTATTTAGAATTGAATTTTATCCTGTAACTGAGATTTATATTGATCTTACATAACAAAGTAAAAATCTGTAATAAAATAAACTATTTTCTATATTATGAAAAATTGTACCTGAAATTTCAGACTTTTATTTCATAATACAATTTGAGTCTTTTTAAATATGCTCTCTTAAGATGCAATGGATTCAATACTGTAATTGACAGTGTCTTCGAACTGCATCTCTTTTAATATTTTAAAACGAATGTGTTGAACATCTTTTTAATTCATTTAAGAAGAACATTTTCTGTTATGTAAATAAATTGCACGTTCTTATTATATAGACACAACGTATTGCATACATAAAGTAGAATGCAAAATAGGAGACAAATTGGTGTGCACTGCACATTGTTCAAGTTGTTATAGGCGGCTTTGATTGCTATAATTTAAAAGAAGAAGAATTATCATTAGAACAACAAATGCACATGATTGCTGTTAGCTGATAACGATGTAATGACATCTGTTGTGCAGTCAGATATTTATCCTTCTGAATTACATTTTTTAAATGTAGTGCTCCATTTAGCATTTAAGAAGTGAAATCGTTTTATATTTTGATGATTGTTTGTAATATAATATTGGAAGAAACAAGAAGTCGTTGTCATTCCTGTTAGGCACAAAAACCGCTATCAAACCTGCCAACGAATATATATAATAGTTATATATTTTTGACTACGGAGAACTAAAATATATTTGCAGTTATGTATTCGGTTTGGTGTACCTTTTAATAAGTTATTCAAGACAAGATCAGAAGGAAATGCCAAAATCCGCATCCAAAATTTCTATCTCATGCAAATATGGTTACGTGCTTCATAGTGATTCCTTAGTAGAAGCCGTCATTATACCCGCAACCCATTTTAAATTTAATCAAGGAACGTGTAGTCTCTAATTAAAAAATCATTGATTGCGCGCGTAGTGGTAAAAATTATTGAAATCATGCTTGCGAGCTGGAAGTAAACACTCATCCCATCGAATTTAACCAGTCGTCGAACATCAAAGCAGTAAGTGTGACTGACTTTAGTATTGCTGTTTTTCGACAATTAGTTAAGTAGTCTACAATTACTTCATAACCTTAAAAGTTTAGGCGACTTCAACATAATACTGTTGCACATTACTTGAATAAATACATAATGGATTTATGGAGTTGCGTCTTTTCATACTAATGAATTGCCAATATGCACGAGACTCTAATGTGCTTGAGACTATAATTTCCAGTCATACGGAATTTGGCATTTCCTACTAGGTCTTTTTGATTTACTTATTACTAGATATATAATAAATAATATACAAATGCAAAAATAGCTCGCATTTTTATAAAATAACTGGTGATAGTAATATAGGGAAAAATATTATAAATCTATCCAATACATTTTTTCTGGTAATAAATGTTACTCGAGTTGGTATTTTTATAACAAATTTAACTGACTTTAAAACGATTAAACCAAAATAACTAAGTTATATAAATTACTTAAATTCAATAAAATTCACATAAATAATTAATCAAACAAGTTATGCTTGATTTAAATAATAATAAAATTTGTTCGAGAAGACACACATATTCTTGTTTGCAGACAAACAAGATTCAGTTGAAAATTTCTATAATGACTAAAGAAGGAGAGACAATTAAAATGAGTTTAAGACAGAAGCGTTAAAATCGGATAAATTGAGCAAAGCAAGACAATTGTAATCGTAGATTATGTAAATTAGTAGTCTCGCTGCAGAGCTTCTGAGATCAACCATGATTTCTTCAAACTGATATATCGATTCATCCCATGGAAACCAAAAGCATATTGTACTGTATTTTAATTATAGTGCTTTTTATTGTATGCAATTTTTAGGTTTTGTCATATATATATATATATATATAATATATATATATATATATATATAATATATATATATATATATATATATAAGTTCAGCCATTTTTTGGCATTTATTAATTTAATTTAAAATTAGATCATGTATTCAAGTATACGTCCTGCATAACAGTGTTTTCCTTCATATTTAAAAATTATTGTACCATTTAAAAACGACTTTTTGTCAATTAAAATAATCTATAAAGAAATGTGGATTTAGGGAAAAGTTATGATGATATGCTTGCTTTTAGTATAGAAGAATCCAAGCTTAGAATGGCAAATGAAATTATAAAATTAACATTGTTTGTTCTATTTTGAAAAGCTTCAAGTACTTGACATAACTTTCCGCTACCTGTAGTCGAACCGGGCAAATCAACCCTACCGCACACTACGCGCAATTTTCGTTAACCAACGTATGTTTTGGACACCTTTTCCCTTAGTTGAAGACAATTATGCATGAATTTGACATATTTGTCTAATTATCCACCCATTATATTGAATTATATCACAGAAAGCATGCAAGTTGTGGAAATTATGAGGAATTAAAATTTTACAACTGGATTTGAGATATGTTTGTTGTCAGTGTAAACGAAAACTAACTTAATTTACCAAAGGCAATGTAGCAAGCAAAATGGTTTCGTATATACTGAAATCTTATCAAGTACTTGCCGTAGCGTCCGCGATCAGTGTTTAATTTAAAAAAAAATCACTCTAGTCTTGGATTTATCCATTGCATGGCTCTTGCGCGCAATAATCACGACTTTAACCTACCTATCTATATATAGTTTGAGCATGCTCTGTCTTAATTTGGAGCCTATTTGGCATCTAATTAGATATTAAAGTCTATTTTACTCAATTTTTATAGATATTCGACACATATGATTGTAAATAACTGATGAGTGCATGTAGTGTGGGCCAGATGTAGTGCAATGAATGAATATAAGACTCTAGAGTAAAAGTAGTCGGGTTGGAGCTCCTATCGCAGAAATTACTAAACTAGATTTTATGTTCTAAATATGGCAGAAACTAGTCTATACATGATAAACTGCCTCTGCTACCTTTACAATTTTTTGTGTTTACTGACAACATACAAATCAATAAAATACAGCCATAAATCATTTAATATATCACTATACTTTTTAGAATGATTTTGATCAAATATGACATATCTCCTTTTGCTATATATATATATATATATATATATATATATATATATATATATATATATATATATATATATATAATTTTTTAGTGCGAAATTATTTAATCCTTTCATGGCGTAATTGGCTGTAAAAAAATCTGTTAAATATTTCGTTTTAATATTGAATTTGCTAGAAAAGAGCTTTTGAATATATAATGCTTTGATGCAGAGAATGAAAATTATTATGTCCAACGAAAACCCAGACACTCAGAAACATTGAATGAATTTCTTTTATTTATACGGGTTTAAACACTTACACACATAAACAATTGGTTCCTAAACTAAGTACAGTTTATGTGGTAAAAATTTTTTATTGTACATATCGTACTGGCGGCTGTGACAATTTTGAGTAGACGACGGCTCCTGATTAGTTAATTGCATTTTCAATATTTTATAAAAAATTAAATATAAACTTTCACAGTAAAAGAGAAAAACTAAATTTTTAAAAGAAATGCTATTATAAATGTAGATTTTCGTGCTATAAATGACCCTTTCAATTGAATAATTCGTCATGAATTGTGAATACTGACATTTATTTCCAAACCTTTATAAATTACGCCAAAACCTACCGGATGGAGTCTTTAACTTAACTATATATATATATATATATATATATATATATATATATATATATATATATATATATATATATATTTATAGCGTTTATTCTACAACTTACAAGGATTAATTAACATTAGGAAACATAACGGAGTCAGCTGAACTGTGAAAATAATGGATCTATTATGTATAACAAGGTAAAAGCTGTTCGGCTGAATGAGTACCAATTTATGTTTTCTTTGAACTATGTTGATCGTCTTATTTTAAAGAAAATGCAGAGTACACTCTCCTCGATTAATATTTCTTATAAAATATTTTTAGAATATGTTAAATCATTCATTGCTGCGTACGTCCAAAGATAAAACACTACCTAAACGCGTCGTTCATTCGCGGTACATCATAAATTTAAAGACCAATTCCCATACAAGAAAAAATACAAATCTAGACCTTTTTTATTATTCTCTAGTCATCTATAAATTTGTCACGGCAAAATACATTAAGAAATCATTCTTATAAATCTTGTTTTATTAATCAATTTCCCGAGATGATCGCACAATTTATAAATCTTAAAAGGATGATGCTTTATCAACTTTGTTGATAGCGAAGTAAATTGGAGAAAAATCTTGCAAAAATAAAAAATAATCAGTTGTATATCATTGTATGTGCAAAACGTTCATTAATGTTGGTAACCGATAAATGATTCATCTTTGAAAGAATTTACACCAATTTCAATCGACTAAATACTGATAGAAGTTTAATAAAATCCTGTAATTAATATATTTTGCGAATGAGAATAAGATTCAGTATAAATATGTATTATTATATTCAGAAACAACTATCAAATGTCAAAAACCTAACTGAAAAGAAACAAACGCTCATTCGACACGTAATCACGTGATTACATTTTAAGGAAAAAATAAAAATAGCATTTGATAAATAGCGTACGAATGCAAAGGTTATATTTACTCAGTAGCATATTTTTCTTATAGTTAGCAACTTAAATGTAGAATTGGCAAAAAGACGATATCAGGAAAATAATCTATTTACCATTTCACATATATTTTTCGATTTTCTGCAATTATCTATTGATAACAAAGGCTTGTTGGTGAAATCTATTATCTATATTTCTCTTTAAGTGCGGTTTGTTAAGGATCACTGAAGAATAATATATCGCTGTTTTGTAGTGCTTAAGTTTTCGATCGAATTAAGTGAGCCGATAAGTCAGTCACATAATAATCAGTGTTAGAGAAAATTGCAATTTAGACATCTGCGTCTGTAAATGTGCAAAACATTATTTACTTCGCGTGCATATGTTCTACGGATATAGCTTTTATATAAAATAGCAAATATTATTTGTCTAGTTCTGATCCACTTTTGACAAACACATTGTCCTGGCATTGAGCCTACACTGAAAATTTAAGATGCACATGTTAAAGAAAGTTCTCCCTTTCCAAAATTCATTGTTGTTTAATTTTCTGATTGTTTGGCTTGTTGTATAATATACATATATATATATGTTCATTTGAGAAGATTAGAGAAAAAAATTGAAGTCTCATTCCAAAACACACAAAGTTATAAGTTCTGTATTAAATTTTATAAAAGTTTCAGTAAGTATATCTTTTATCGATAGTAAGAAAACACAGTGAAAATTAGCAATATCAATTAATGAAAGAGTTAGCAATTAATGAAGCGCCATCGATAAAATATGAATTCTTGTTTTTACACGCAGGAAAATCAATTTTCAGCACTAAGCCAGAACTTGAAATGAAGCAAACAAATGAATGGATGTTTCCACATTTAAAACTATATTACTATTTTAATTATCTGATTATTTTGCTTTTCACAGAAGTTTTTATGGTGTTTCTTTGTGGATTGTTGAGAAGAAAATAATAAAAAAATTTCTTATATCAAATAAATCGTCGTTGTTTCTTCGTCCATAAGATAGGTACTGTTAAATAAATTTTAACACGGTTCTGAAAAAATGTTTCATTAAGTTTCAAATGAAAATATTCCTTTTAAAACGAAGATAGGCCAAGCATTATGAATTGTATGCCTGACTTAAAATGCTTACGACGAATTACAGCCATTTTATACCTAATTAAGTGCATCTGTTACTCAATTTAAGAAATTCTAATTGAAATAGCTTCGTCATTTATAAGTCATTTTAAACTTAAAAGGACTGATAAAAGACTATCGGTTTTAAAATAAACTATGGAAATATCATTTTTATTATAAGGCAACCTTTAGTAAAGTTTACATAAGTTTCGAAATTTAATTCGGTACAATTCTGTCTAACGCAAAGGTTGTATTAAGAACCTGTTGCTAAGTCAACACAATAATTCATTAACTAAACTATTTGTTGAAAGTATCTATTAAAGCATTTATTTACATATATTATCATTAAATAATTTTTCATCCATTAAATCGAGAAACTATTTTAATGACATTATATCATGTATGCTATGCAAACGACAATAAACGTGGACTTTATACTTTAAATAATTAAACGTACATTGGTTGCTCGGGCGGTGATAACAATTATTATAATCAAGGTTGCGGTCTTGATATAAGCACCTGAAACATTAATTAGTTACATATGTCTGTATAAGCTAAGAATTTTATAGTGTAGAAGAGGCAGTTCATCCAGTAAACTGGTTTCGTCCTTTTTAGGAAGTCATCATGTACTGGCCAGAAATTTCTGCGGACAGGGCTCAAACCTGAGCACGGCTGCTTCGGAATCTGGTGGTCTAATCACTGAGTTACCCTGCAGTTTCTTGAATGGCACAAAAGAAAGTTGAAGCAGCATTAACATGCACATTTAATGCAACTAAACTACGAGTGTTATTTAGGGTAACACAGTTACCTTTACCAGCAATCAAAGAGAAACAGCTCTTAATGTCGATATCAAATATTATTTACCAATATGCATGCGCAAGTTGTCGATCAACTTACGTAGGCCAATCGTCCAGACGGTTAATTACTCGAATGAGAGAACAATATAACTTAAACCCCTGTTTTAAATCAAATAGTGAATACACATCTGCTATTGCGCAACACATCATCGAAACATCGCACGTATGCTCTCCAGACGTAGCATTCAAAGTAATTACTAAATGCAAAAACAATAGGGAGCTAGCCACATACAAAGCCTTATGGATAAACAAATTGCATCAGGATTTATGCAAGCAGAAGAAGGACGTACACACATTGAGCATGAACTGGATGTGACACACGCTATTGATTGGTTTTCGTTTTTACACTCTCTCTATGTTCACATATTTCTATCTTGTTTTGCTTTCCAATTTATATATAAACATATGTTTGTTAGTAGATATTTGAGGAGACTATGCGAAAGAAAATTTTCTTATATCGGATAAAATTTCTTTTTGTTTTTGCAGACCGGAAAAATTATCGTTTTATTTAAAAGAATGTATATATATATATATATATACGGCATCACAGGATGTTTTAAAGACTTAATGACTTATTCCAGCGCACACAAATTGTAAAATTTGATGTCCATTGACCCACAGCTAGACCAAATATATAGCAGTTTTATGTGGGGAAATTAGCAAGTTGTGAAATGCATAAAGTACATAAGATTTTACCATTCTTAAATGCTGTGCCTTAGTACTCTCTGATTCTATATAAAAAATTGTTATTGGGTAGGCAATACTGTATACACACTCGCAAATATAGTATTTCTCCGCAAAAAGCAATATATATCTGTGCATATTGGATGGATTTTATTTCAATTTAGCAAAGCTAATTAAAATTAATTATTAAATATTATTCCCTTTTATGCAAAAGTAATTTTATAAATAAGTGAAATGTTTTTTTACTTAACTACCTCTTTATATAAATTTCGAAATTAAAAAACACCTTTATTTATTCTTTTTTGTTGTAACAAATAATTCAATTTTACAACCGAAAAATAAAAATTTCAATGAATGATCGTCATCCTAAAAAGCTAACAATTAAATATATAAATAGAATTCATTAGACCAAACTATGTTACCAAATTACTTATATTCGTTTTTCAAAAGCACACTATAAGACCTATAATAGTTCTAGCTTTATGTATTTGGAGGCATGGAAACGCACCATAGTTAGTTTATAAAATGCGCCGCTCCAGAAAAGTCTCAAATTGTGTTTTCCAAAGAAAATAATTATAGAGTTTTGAGGTATCACTGATATCATTCAATTAATCTTATTTTTTTATACATTCCTGATTGTGTGGAAAGTAAATGTATATTTATTTATTTAATGAAATTATGCAATAATTACCACATAATGCGATAATTGATGTCGATAATGCCAGAGGGTATGGATTTGACGGAATAACAGTTGTTAAGAATTAGTTATAATTGTAAATTTTAACAAAATATTGCCCCTTTCAAAATCAAGGCTTTTCGTCTCTTTATATGGCAAAAATGCTGTGGCACTATTTTTAGGCTCAGCAATTAGTCAATATAGTGAGTTGGCTTTGAAGTCGCATTGATAAAAAATTTATATATAGTTTGCTCCATTACTGTTTGAATAAATTATCGTCTGGAAAATTTTTTCGATCATTTGTCCCAAATTATTGGACAAAATATATAGTGTGTGAAAAAAAATAATACCCTGCGTTCATTTTAGCGTTGATATAATCTTTTGGCCCTATTCGAACCAATTTGCTACTAGATATATGTTATTTCATTTTTCTTAGTCATAAATATCAGTAATACTATTAATTTGTAAAGTTAAATGACAATTAATTTCTGAAAAAAAATAATTAGCTACATTTGTTTCACAATTTCAGAAATTTACATTACTTGAAATTGAGGCAAATTAAGAATCAAAATAACTTAACGAGGCTGCTACCCCAGTGAAGATATAAATGGTCATTACTACAATTTAAAACCATAGTGATTTCAATTATTGGTGCTAATTAACGGTTATGAGGAATTTACTCTGTATTTGTTGTATAATATTACGCTGCAGGTGTAAGTTTGATTTGACTGTGTTCGTGATTTTTAACCTAAAAACGAAGTTGCTGAATGAAATTTTTTTCACCATTAACATTAATGTGCGGAATTTCAGCAACACTTCGGGCCAGATTTGCTAAATTTAGAATTTCAATATAAAATTAACCAAGGGGATCTGGGCTTGGCAGTTTTATCTTAGAACATACATCTGTATAAAGAACTTCTTTCCTAAAAATTAAAATCTAACATTCATTTTAAAAATAATACAGCTTTACTGCATAGAGTTAGAAAGAACATTTTAATTTTAGAATTTACACTGGTTAATAAGATACTGATAGCTAAAAAAACGAAGAAATGCTATTTTATACCTGTTCTTGACAAAATATTTTGGGGTTTATTTCACATTTATTTAGAGTTAGCAAACTAAAGTATTTCCGTGTAGCTGTAAAAATGATAGCTCCTAATAATTTATTCAATTTTAGTTAAAAATTTCGGCGAGAATAATGCTTCTTTTTACTCAAATATACCCTTTTGAATGAAGTTTTATGTGTTTAGGTGCAAATGTAGCTATTATGTAGGAAAGTTGAATCTAAATTGTAAATACCTAGCTAAAATATGTAAAAAACGCTTATAAGCAATGTATAAGTTTGACATATTTTAAAACCTTATATATCAAAACAAAATAGAAGTAAGCATACCAATCCAATTAATATATATATATATATATATATATATATATATATATATATATATATATATATATATATATATATATATATTGTTTAAAAGGCCACCAATATATCAAACAAGATTTTCTAAATATTTGCTTTATAAATCAACCATTATTTTTATGTATTTATTAATAGATTCATTAAAAATGATAAATAATTTACAATTAATTTAATTTCAAAATTAAACTAAACGGTGGAAGAATATCTATTATTTTTATACAATGTATTAACTTACATTAAATAGGAAAAAAGCATTTTGTGTTATGATGACCGTCAATTACAGAAGAACGACGGCTTTGTATCCTGTATTATTATGTCAACCTATCTAATTATTATTTTTAATTTTCAAAGGAAAATATTGCTAAATATCCATAAATAGATAAAGTAATTTCATTGTTTATCAAATGTAATTGGCTTTATTTTCATAATTAAATTAGGTTAGGAATTGTCATGTATACTTCATATAGAAAAAGTAGAAAATTTAATTTTTTATTAAATGTTATTGAAAATCTATTACATGTAAAAGTACAAATGGATTCTGGAATTTAAGTTCCGAACATTTTTATTTCCAAGAAAGATACATACTCTAACATAAACACACTAATAAAATTATCTTTCTAAATTACTAATTGCGATTCATAAAAACACGATTATACAAGCCTATAAATATTACAGAAAATAGCAAATTGCATTGCCTGTTATGCACATTGATGGAGACTACTCTACATTTTCTGCATCAGAGAAAAACTTAAAGTAAAATCAACAGATTCATACCACAAGTAAGATTTTCTTAGAAATCTAAGTTGCATCATTTACTCTTTCTGGTTTTTCATCGAGAAAAAGGTGACTTGGCTACTAGCGTTACTATTTTTAAACAAGATAATCATTACAAGTTTACAGTCTTACTTGCATTCCAGTAAGCACATATTAATAGCAAGAATGATCATTTAATTAATTTCAATTAAAATTGTGTAGATATAATTAGTACTACTTCCACACGTGCTAAAAACCTTGATTTTTGAAACTACGCACATATCGTCACATAAATTGATTTTATCGATTTAATGTTTACGGGTTTGACTGGCAAGTTAGACCTAAATACGGCTAACGAAGTTACAGTCGAAGAGTATGAATATTTTTAAAATCCAAAACTGCAAAGCTGCTATGGCTCGAATTTAAATAAAGAATCACTGATGCGTAAATGACAAAATACTTGTACAGAATATTTATATTGATATGTATTTGCTTAATCTGAAACATTCTAGCCAACACTGTGCTACTGCGCAATATGAGAACTTTTGGATTCAAAATATTTTTTACCAATAGTCGATTCGTTTGCAAATTTATATTCTGTTTTTCGTATAAAGTATTCGTCCAGAAAGTTAAGACTTGAAATATATTACTTGGCTCTGGAAATTCAATGTAACTTTATACTGATTAAAATTACATGCAAAACTTTATTGGAAAAATTAACAATAATTATTGCATAAAGTTGGATGTATTCATCACGATGACAAGAAAAATATTAAATTGATCAGGCAGCCGCAATTTGATAGAAATTTTTTTAGTTAATTCTCAAATTCTAAATAGTAATTCAGAGGACTTTTATTATCTGAAATATTTTTTACTTTTTTGTGGGAATGATTTTATACCAAACATATTGTATTTAAATGGAAGAAGCCATATGCTGCAACTGGATAAGAATTGGCTTATTTAGACTGGGTCTTGTGTTATCTGCTGCAATGTCGCTTCAAAATTTCAAGTTTTAGTGAAGCGTTTGTTTGAAAGTTTGATCGGCAACGACTGGATCTTATCTTTAGATAGTTTTCGTAAATATTTGTCAAGATTATTTTAAAATAGTCTTTGCAATTAGGACAATCGCACTTACCAAATATGTGAGATATGGAATTTTTGGCAGATTTTGCGAGGCAGCAAATTTAAACGTCACGGTTGTTAACAACAGCAAAAGTGACAATTGCAGACGATTCTGATTTGGTGGCACAGCAAATGCCGCGAATGCCAGAAGGCAGAGAACACAGCTAATCAGAACTGTGTTAAGCATGAAATAGCCGCATCGGCGAGCGGCACGGCTTGTGAACACAAGACCTGGCTGATGCTGCTTCCCTGGTCCAAGTCGGTAGGCGGCAGCTATTTCTATTGGTTCAACCTTGAAGAAATTTGCCATATCAACAAAAGCCGCTTAACGCGTTCTTATTCGAAAGTACTTAAACATTTTTAAATGAACAAAAAAACAATTTTAATTGTCAAAACAAGGTAAGTGGTGCGTAGAAATCCTTTGAAATGAACGCCTCTGCGTAAGCAATCACTGCAAATTAAACGAAAATTCACAGCAATTTTCAATAAATATTTTAAAAGAAATTCAACTTACTTATTGCCTCGACTATTATATTTGCATGAATAGAAAAATGATTAATTATTATATGTTCAGAGGTATTTTACTTCTGATACTTTTAATCGTAATTATTCTAGTATATTTATATTCGTAAAATTCAGAAAAACTGTAAGCAAATCTTATTAAAATGAGTAAACAAAACGCAAATGGGTAATATTTTGTAAACGGTTAAGACAGTTAGGAAAGGCATAAATAATACAATCTATGACATCAAAAATTTAACACCTAATTTTAGAATAAAATAAAAATATAAGCATAAACATACATATATGTATATATAAACATATATTTTGCACATTTATTCTCTCTTCTAAAAATGTCAATTTATTCTATTAAAATCCAACGCCTATGTACTCTAAAACAAAAATTTCTTTTATTTAATTTCATCAATATGTTAAAAATATGCACAAATGGACATACAAGTTTTTGCTCTTTTTTTTACTAAATCAGCTTTAATTTTACAAAAATATAACGTATATATATATATATCGTGCACATTTTAGAGTGTATATTTGTTTGCGTATGTATGTTTTATGAGTCTTCCTTGCTTTATGAAAACGCCTCGTGTCAAGATCTGTTTATTTTGTTTTTGATTAATTGATTATGAACAAGCTTTCAATTTGTTCGCTCGGGCAATAATGAATGATTTTTTCCCTGCGCAGTCATTGTTCATGATTTGTGAGATGTCATCCCGGCAACAATGCAGGATGTCCAGTCTGAAGAAATGGTGGCTCATCTTGTGAAAATTCAGGCGCCGTTTATATTGCTATTGAAGCCATTTTCATAGATATTTTTAATTCAATTTGCTGTCAATCCAGTCAAATGTTTAGTGCTATGTATTGTCGGGTTGGCAATGACATGTCATTATAAATGTTGATTTGTGCGATTCGTGGCCAGTTGAACACAATTTTGCTTTGGTGAAACATTTGTATTTATGCCAAGGGCTTGTGTTTGATACGCAGAGTTTCGTATAAATAGAGTAAATTCACGGATGCGACGTTTTATTGAGAAAAGACAAATTTGTTAGTTTAGATGTGTGCCTCATTTCGTATTTATGCTTTAAAATGCCATATTTTCCTGACGACTTAAAAAGTTAGTGAATCGTGGTGACTGATTGGCTTTCCAAAATAACATCGTAAATTCTACCACTTGTATATTTGTAAATTTGTGGACAATAATGGATTAGTAGAAAATTGGAAATTTTTCTTGAGCATCTAGCCTCTAGATTTAGTGCTAGCTGAAGTTGATGGTACAATTTGTATTAGGTAAATACGCTTTAGTGTATCTATTTAACCACTGTGCAGTTATAGATGTTTGTATTTAGCCTCTAAATGAAGTGTTTAAAAAAGCATTTGTGGGGTATCCTCTTAAGTAAGTATCAGATATTGTCTAACATTAGTATCTTTAATCTTTAGGAGTTTAGTCATAAGTTTGTGTCTATTTATTACGCACTAACTGGAGGAAATTTTTGTCTCAATTCGAATTCCAAACACGCTTTGAAAAACTCTTTTTTGTTTCAGAAATTTTTCACAAACATACATAGCTGATTAAAAAGTTTAAGCTTCTTCCAATCACGTAAAAAAAGAATCATAATACTAAATAATATTTATTTGTTCCGATAAGTATGAGTTTTAAAAAATAAATTTATTTCAGAAAATAGATCCCTTTGAATAAGAGAGACAGATTTAAATATATATATATAAATAAATAATAATATATATATATATATATATATATATATATATATATATATATATATATATATATATATATATATATATATATATATATATATATATATATATAGATGATTTTAAATATGGTCGGCGGTAAAAAAACAATTGAATTTTAATTAGAGTTCATATTCATTTGACGAATATATTTGCCATTTTGTTTGCAACAACCACTTTTTTTCAAACTATACATGTAAGGAAATTTATAAATATGCATTGGCGATTTTGATATAAATTCAAAATACTGACACAATTATTGTATTGCAATATGCAAATTATGTTCCACCAATAACGAAAATGAAAGTGAGCATAAAAAATAGAAATAAGATAATCAAGGTAATTTTTTTGAAACAATCTATTTTAACGTTCATCTGTAAATTCGCAAAGGGAGTCAGAAAATTTGGCTGATTACTGTACAGAATTTGTTATTTAAATTAACTTTATTAAGAACAAATTATTTTGATGGAACTAAACTGTGAAATATGAAATAAAATTTAAATTAACTAGACAAAAATTAGAATTAAAAGCATCATTTTTTAAAGTAAGACTTTTTCTTTAAAATGCCAACTTGTTGTCACGCTACAAGAAAAATAATATTTATGAGAAGTAAGCATCAAGTTAAAGCGCAAAATCATTGGTTTAAATGCGGTGTATATTTGGTTTATGCTAACGTTTTGTTTCGCCACAATTATAATACCTTTTATGCGAAATTTTAATTTTACTGTAGATAAACAATGAAATGAGAATAACATTAATTTGTGTCGAGGCATCTTCGATTTGCACTTGCTTATAAAAAAAGGATTAGTATAAAATGGGTTGCCAGCTGACAAAATTCATGTGGAAAATTTAAAAACTGGCAATAAAATTTAATGACCAGCTTCAATTAGTTGAACAGGCTCATTTGCATCATATTTATTAGTAACAGCAACTGACCTTTAGCCAGATCCATTCAGGATAGTTTGGCAATTAACAATCTTGTAAGATCTGTATCTTGAACACATAACTTTGTTGATACAGTTTTATGAGGATAGCAGCATTTCCTTAACATAAAAATTAATTGTCCAAAACTTACGTCAACATGATGAAAAATGTTCCATTCTTGGCTGTCAGAGGCACATCTACTATCCACGTGACTGACATCAGTTTGAGAAGGGACCAGTTCTACCTCTTCAACAGGTCGATCACTGGTGATTGTCACCGACAAATCCTAAACGAAATTGTATATTTTTTAGGAAAAAGAAACAAATTACTAGTGAATAGTATGCTTATTTTGGAAAATTGCAAGTTAATTTGGAGAATAATTGTCAACTGTTTATAAGCATTCAATTATATCAATTCTAGGATTTCATACTATGGATTGAACGAGACCAGTTCCATTTTAATTTTGATTTGGTCTTTCAGCACTGATGCTGCAGTGATGCAGTTAAACAGAGTTGACAGCCGGGATAAATCAGCATATCGTATATATATAATATAATAATAACAATTATTATTGGAAAGGAAAAAACATTAATAACAAAGTGGGTAACGCCCATTTATTTCGAGGAATTAAATATTATTTTACAATCTGTCATTTATATACATCCTGGGTTTTCAATTGATTATGTGGGTGGCAACTAGTTTGACTCGGTTGTACTTCTATATCTTGCTTGGGCTGATTAGCAGGTGTATATGCGTGTATGTCTGTGTGTGTCTGTTTGTAGATAGGAGTCTTCTCGTTGTATTACAAAGTCATTTTGAAGATCTGGACATTATTGTACTGATGGATTGGGAGTTAACCAACTGCTCGTATTGTTGGCTGTTACGTGTTCAAATGATTTCCTCCGAGTTTTGTCTTTCGTTTTGTTTTGTTCCTTAATTCTGTTATGTTCCCTTGGTTACAAGCAAGGGTATGTGGAATGCAGTTTTGAATGCTGTTTACAAAGGTAGTAAAATCGTATGTGCATCTGTGTTTTCTTCTTCATTTTTTTCCAATCCGATCGATTGTTTGCTGAGTTAATCTTACACATTATGTTTGTTGGGATGTTAACTAAGAATCTTTTGTGAGATTTCGGCACACCGCTGTTCTAGTGAGCGGGTTGCCGAATGAAAATTGATTGTCTATGTGTTACTAATGTCAAATGACAATTTTATTCTCGGGTAAGTTGTCTAAAAAGATAAACTATTGTCCTAATAACCGCTGTATTAGACTCAGTAGACATACTATCAGATTGGCAACAAAAGGAAGGAGAAAAAAAAGAAGAATAACGCGATTTGCATTCGCGGCTCGTCGCTTTGCACTATCAGTTCCGCAACGATATGGTTGATCTTTTTTTCCAAGTACACATCGAATTCGCGAACGCAATTCGCGGAAAACCGAGTAAATTGGTTATGTCGTCTTTGAATATTCAGTGCACGGAACTCGATCGGAGGTGCATTTTTTCGGAATCTGAGCTTTTGCTGACTGCTTTATCTCTGCTGCAGACTACATGAAATTTTAAGTCATATATTGAGTTATGTTTCTGGTTAGCTTTCCTTCAAATAATACCTAGTGAAAATCTTTTACGAACGGAGGTTCTAATTGGCCACCCTCGATACTTCATCGTACAGCTGACCCTATGTCATTTTAGAAAGTTATATTGATTTGCAATCTGATGTAAAATTATTTATGATTTATGTATTCTCAGTATAAACCAGAAATTGATCAAATATATATATATATATATATATATATATATATATATATATATATATATATATATATATATATATATATATATATATACAAATTTATACCGTTAAATTAAGATCAATACAAGTTCCGCAAATAACATTGTGTCTGTGACAGATCTGGAATGACTAGTTAGTACTTGAGGTCATAAGAGTTTCCAAATAATTCATGATTGAGGGCAAGTTCAACTAGAATCTTAAGTACGGGTATGAATTCAAATTGCGAGTTATATGCGGCAAGGGTGGCGCAGTGAATAGAGTCTCAGACTCCTAAATGATTGTACTCCGTTTTGTGTCCCGTCCGCGGCAACTTGTGGAATTAAATTTGAAGATATTTAAATAGGAAAAACACTGGCCTACTGAATGCATTGCTTCCTTTGGTCTGAAATAAATATATATGCGCATATGTATATAGATAAATGGTGAATTTCATCCTTTTCATGAAAACATTTCCAACACCATTCACGTGTTTCTCTGTTAAACAAAATATCTGCAAGTTTATAGTAAACCACATTCCAGATTTTAATGTTCACATTTTGACACAACTCAGCTGTGAATTCTGCGTTAGGATACAGTATCCGAAAGAATGGCATTAAAAAGTGAGGCAATGATGCCAGCGATTATCAGGTAAATAATTACTTAATTAAATTGTAACAAATCCAGTTTCCGATAACAAATTTAATAAAATGAACGCTAGTTTAGCAGACCTAAAATAAAAATTTCATTGCCTTAATCAAGTTTGAAGTCTTGATATAAACGCATGACCCATTATGTACACACATTTTTCAGTATAAACTAAGTATTTTATAGTGTACAAATGGCAATTCATGCAGTAGACCAGTTTTGTCATTATTGGGTACTCATCGCATACTGTCCAAAATTTTCCGTGATGAACTCCAAATAAGGACGAAACTGATATACTTTATGTATTGTCATTTATGTTCTGTACAATGCGCAACTAATGTTTATATAATTAAATAAAAATTTTATATCTTTTTAGTTTCGGCTTTTGTTTTCAAAACTTTTGAGAATAAGCGTATAGAAGAATAATGACTACTGAGATTGAAAACATATTTACAAAGGTTCACAGTCCACACAAATTAAGAAATTTGCCATAGACGAAATTTTACTTAAGTAGTTACATTTGGCACTTACCTGACAGTCGAAGGGAAAATGTTTCAGCTCTAATGTCTCGTGAAAAACTCCTTTAATTCTTCTTTTCTCAATAAAATAAGCCTCATGATTTGGCTCAATAAATTCTACCTCGTGACTAACAATTTCTTTCGGCTCCCCCTGAACGTTGTCAATAAGTAGCCGCGGATTCCAAAACTCATCGTCCGTTATTTGAATCTGCATATAGATATAGTTTTAAATTTCAAATTTTTTATAAAATCTTGTTTTAATATTTACATTAATTGCAACTCATATCGAAAGAAACAATTTTATACAAAAAAGATACCACAAACCCGAATTGTTAGGATTTATTTATAAGATGGACGAATGTGAGAATTATTTCATGTTTCATACTCACCTATGGTTTAAACATTTATTGTCCTATTTAAAAAAACCGTTTAATGCAAAAATAAACGTTTTCAAATTTTGCGTAGAGGCTATTATGACCACATAACTTGCAGGTTCAAAGTCTGAGTTCAATTTTATTTAATAAAATTTTATGTACGGTTTATCGCGCAACTGGCTGTACTTCTCCTTATTAAAATCAAGCTTGCGAACTTTATATATATACTAATCAAATTGTATTTAGCCGGTCGGAAAATAAATCTACACTTCCGTCAGTCACACGGGCTGTCACTAGAATTCCTTTTATATGCGACAGGTTAGATACAACAGGATAGGAGTTAACTTCAAGCTCGCAAAATTTATTCAAAGAATTGTAATCCTCACCCGTGCCTCAATTGGTTGTTTAATTCCATTGCTGATTGACTAAATTCTTATATTTGGAATGAATCCTGAATTTCAGCAAATATAGCAAATATTTAATGTATAATAATTCTTGATCTTAATGAAGTACTGCATAATATTAATCCAAATAAGTCCACAATTATATTATATTTTAGGTGAATCGGTCAACTGTAACGTCTTTATTTATTAACAAATTCAAAAGAATAATACTATTATATATATATATATATATATATATATATATATATATATATATATATATATATATATATACTCTTTTATCAATGTATTTGGTTTATATTATTTCTGTAACTTGAACTATTTTACTAAATAGGAAACTATTCTTCATTATTTGTTACTGTTATTAAAATACAAGTTTTGAAAGAGCCAAATATTTAAAATTCGACCAGACTTGAGCACATACGAATTGATTCAAGAATTTGTTTACCATACCAAAGACCTCTGCAATAATAATCTCGTGCGCTGAAATATTTCATCCATTTTACTATTTTTTTTAATATAAAAAACAAGCTATTACACTGGAGGTGAGCAAATGTGCTAATCGTTTGTCTCTATTACCTGCTATTTGGAAGGCTGTGTCATTGTAGTTAAACATTAAATTGCTGAGCCTGTCTCGATTTCTTTTTATATTAAACTACTTGGTCTAGCCAGTATGAATAAATATTAACATTTAGGTAAATGACGCCAATTACGATTCCTAGCTCATACTGACAAATGTATATATATAGGGATTGGTGTTTATTCCAAGCCTGAAAACTTCATTTAATTTGGCTTAAAATTTGCTTGAGATAAACCGGTAGAGCGCTATTATAAAATGAGCTAAATTGAACACATGAATTCTTTTGATAGAATACTAATACTTCTAATATTATAACTAATTCTATTGCTATTAATACTACTATTAACAGAACAAATGCAAATATTACTAACACTAAAAATAATTGCACAACTATTTATACTACTACGGCTAATACTACTAATACCACTTAAACTACTACTACTACTACTAATATTAATACTACTACTACCAGTTCTTCTACTACTTCCACTACTTCTTCTAATTTTAATACTACCTCTTCTACAACTATTAATAAATCTACTACTACTAATACTAAAACTATCACTTCTACTAGTACTGCTACTACTAGTTCTACAAATAATAAAACTATTACATTTACTAATACTAACAATAACACTATTAAATATTAAAAATAGGAAAATTTTTTAGTTAAACGCCAAATTTCGGTTTTTCATTTTGGATAATAAAATGGTAATACAGCAGATAAGATTTTGTGAAGTGAATCATATTATTTTAGAAGACCATTTCGATATTTTAATTAATTCAGATTTAAAAGAGTACATTCAATTTGCGATTAAATGTAAATGAGATGAACACCATTCAGCACGTTCTTAGCCAATATTTATCACATTAATCAACCTTAACTGGCGGTGATAACAATTGTTTAAATAAAGGTTGTGTAAACATCGGTCCTTTTATGTACATACATTTGAATAAACTAAGCATTGTATAAGATGGTTTAAAAAATGCTTGCATTTTGGTCGACAAAGTAACGAATAATTGCTAGGCAGTAAGCAAACGACAGCCAGTGGATTATATTAATTATGCCCTACATACCTAAGTACTGGTCAACTTATTTAAAACCAAGGGATAATAATCATGCTTGAACGAAGAAATAATGTTTGCATATATGTATATACATGAATACATACATACATACATTCATATATATATATATATATATATATAATGAAAAGAGTAAAGTATAATAGATCTGTATTCTTTTATGTACTGCGTAGTGCAATTCCAGACAAAAAATAATTAAATTAATTAAACTTCAAATTTATAACAAGCGAAGCGTAAATTAAACATAATTACTCGAATATTCGAAATTTAAATTTAAATAAAATTTTGTCAAAATTGCAACATTATTTTAGACATGAGCAAATTTTGCATCTCAGTTTGTAAGAATTCGATTTATTTTGCTTTCACTTAACTGATTGAATCAAATATCTAATGGCATGGTGAATTAAAGAAAACGTTTGGGTAATTAAGTTAAATCGAATACTATAATGAGGTAAAAATAAAAAGACGCACAAACGATTGCGTGGTCTTGAAAGTAAAGAAAATGATTTGTAAACGCTCAATAAACATTGAAAATATAGCCTAGCTCAAAAACGTCTTTTTTCATAGTCTCAATAGCTAGATTAATTAATTGATAAAATCCCGTCGCAGTTACAAAAGCTTTGTCTTGCGTTAAAAAAAATTATATATTGAAATTCATCATAATTAGCGAAATGACCGCACAATTCTGACTAAAGTATGGCTGCAAAATTAGTCATGTTATCATAAGTAATAGTATCAGTAATCAAAAAGTGATGCTTTTCATATAGGTGAATTTTATATTTGCTACAATAATGAAATATATGCATATTTGATAGCATCTACGGCGATCAGGACACAAATGTTTCCATACAGAAAACTTTGTGTTTGCCAAACACAAATGTAAACCGCTGAGCACAAAGTTGCGGTGCAAATAGAACATAAATATTAAAGAATTTGAATTTATTACCCAAGAACGTCTAGAAAAAAAATTAAATCGGTAGTTTGGACTCAACAATTTCGATTTATCCATGAGAAAATGTGCATTTGCGTAACATTCCAGCTTTGCACTTATTGATTAATATAAGTTAATGGCACATGTAAAACACAGTTTATATTTGCTCTCATTTTGATAGTACAAACCCGAATCTTCAATAATTTGCATACAATCTCTAAGACAGTGGAAGGGATTTCTGGCAGAATTGTCAATACATAACACAAGGATAAAGAGAAATAATGTATGTCAACCGAGTGAACAGAATGCAGAATCCTGGAATGGGTTATTTCACTCTGGATTATAAGCCGCTTAAATCTCATTAGATGAATTGGACTAAATCATTAAAAACATTTTCCTGGGGCTTAAATTAATAGAATTCACGATGTAATCGTCAAATAATCCGGATTTGACGTTCATTTGAAATGAAAATCATCAGCTTTTTTTAGGCAAGCATTTAATTGAATTTTACAAAGTTTGTTATAAAGTGGCCATGTAAATGAATGTCCATAGCTGCCTGTATGTTGTTAAAATCTGGATTAGCACAAACACCATTCATTTGAATTTCGTGTCTTTTTCGTCTTCTGAAATTTGGCAGTTTTGTCCTTTTATGATTTGCTATTCATTATTCTAGCGATAAGTCTTATTTCGTGTGTTGATTTTTCTTGGTTTTGTTGCATTAACCTTTTTTGCTTGTTAGTTTATATTAGTTAAAATTTGGTTGTTTTTCTATTGTTGTTTTTAATATTGTTGGTGTTTGAACATTGGCTTTATTTCTAATAACGATTTCGTTATTGAATATTATGTTTATTTTGAATTTATTGATGCTTTTATGTCATTTCGTAGCTGATACTGTATTTGTTGCGGATCTAATTCTTTGCATAAATTGCCGGTGTATTACATTGTTGTTAGTTTTTTCATTGATGTTGTTGTTTTTGTTGCAGGTGTTAATTGATTTTGTATTATAATATGTAATATTATGCAGATGAGCTTACTAATGCTGTCATTTTGGTTGTTATATTCACTTTGGATGGATATACTGCTTTTGGTATAGTTATAGATTTTCATTTTTGTTTATTTTTTGCAAATTAACTATATAATTTTTGGTAATTCATTATGCTGTCGCTCGTCTGATATTGATATTTTTATTTTTTTACTGAAGCCTTTCAAAGTTCATTTTAGTCTTCAATTTGTTGCCATTATTATTTCTATTTTATATGTCGATTTTTAAGATGAATTTGTCATCTTATTTCGTTGTTGAAGTAATTGTGGCTAATTTTTTTTATTTGTTATTTTTAATTTTCTATAACAGTAAACGCTTTTAGTGCTTGCATTTAGGTTGTTTTAATTTATAAAATGCTTCTTGATATAAACTCCTGACCCATTGTGTAAATACACTTGTCAGTTTAAACCAAGTTTTGTATAGTGTGGTAAAGCCAATGCATCTAGTAGACCGGTTTCGCCCATTTTGAGAACTCATTACGTAATGTGCACGATTTGCCGCTGGAAAGTAAGTGATGAGTTCCCAGTAAGGACGCAACTGGTCTACTGGATTAATTGCCTTTCCTACACTGTATAATTCTTAGTTTTTACTGACAAATTTATGTACTTAATGGGTGAGGTATTTTTATCAAGTTTGCATCCATGATTATAGCAATTTTTGTTACCACCCACGCAACCACTGTTCAATTTATTATAAAATGTATGTTTTATTTTATGTTTCTGTTGGGTTTAGTGCACAAAGTTTGTTTCAACAATTTTTCTGCTTTTGTATTATGAATTGAGATATGCATATTTCATTGAAGCGTTTATTATAAACCACGTATAAACTACAATGCCTGAACAAAACTGGATTTTAATATTTATAATTTTATATATTCCATTTAGCAAAGCAGGTGAATAACGTTTAGTTGAATGCGTAGATTATAAATCAGCGAATTGGAGGCTGGAAAAGTACATTTTGAGGCACGCACTTACCATAAAATCAATATATACCAGCATACATTTTTAAATGGACGCGCCATCCGAAATCATTAATCCAGGATTTAAAAAAGGAGTGGCTGCTCGGGTGTTTAAGCCAAAACTATTATTTTACAAAATACACCCGCTAGATATAAATGTAAACGATAAGCTATCCTCAATCTAACAGTCATGCATAACTTATTTATACAAATGTCGGAAATTCTCAGTGCGATATTTCGGCTAGGCCATCCGAATACCAAACAAGTGGATTGAAGAGCATTTTAGGCTAAACTTAGCTGGCAAAGGGAAGAACTTCTACGCTTATAAACCAAAAACGAGAAAATGTTATCTGCATCGAAATCTGTTGTACGTAACAATCTTTCTTGACAACTTGAATAACGAAAACAGTTCCTACATTATTTGAATTTAAACACATGAATAATTTGTTCGTGGGTGTTCGTATAATTGTGCCTAAGCACGCGCGCAACAAATACCAAATTCTCTTGTATTCCCATGGGCCATAAATAGAGCCACTGCCGTGTTCTCAGACACAAAGGTTGTTAATGCAACAATAAAAATGATTAAGCAAAATCTTAAGAATGCGAATGACGTCAATAGAAACGCAGGTACTAGCAATAAGTAAAGTATGCTTTATTTAATTATTTAGTAAAATGGCTCGTAATATGCTAGCAAACATACGTAATAGTTTAACAAAATAAATAACGATTCTGTTTAATCCAGCTTAAAGTCAGAAGCTTTCCAAAATATATTACAAAATGTACCAGATATTACAGACAAGTTACGCTCTGGAAAAAAGAGAATTACTTATTAAGTTTCAGTGGGTTTCCATTATTTCATTTCATATTTTATTATTTGTTTCTTTTATTGTATGCTGCTGTTGTTATTTATGTCTTTTGATATTGTTAAATTTAATTATAAAGTCCATATTTTTATTGTTCTTTTATGGCGCTCCTATTGTTGTTAGATTGTGTCTTGGTTGCTTATGTTTTTAATAAATTTGTTAACGTTTATTATTTTTATTCTGTATTAATTATTTATGTAGTTTTTGATATTTAATTTCGTTAATTAAACGAACATTGATTGCTCGGACGGTGATAAAAAATATTTAAATCAAGTTTGCGGTCTTCAAATAAATAGCACTCTCATTATTTACATACATCTGTCAGTATAAACTAGGTATTGTATAATACAGAAAAGGCGATTCATTCAACAGACCGTTTTCGTTTTAATTGGGAACACTTCACATACCATGTGCAATTTGCCACCAACATGAATTAAACTTGAGCACGTCTGTATTGGAGTCTGTGAATTTAGCCACTGGGCCGTTCTGTCACACGCTACACACATTTCTTTAGTTAACTAATTCATAGAAGTAATTTAATTTCGTGAATGCATTACGTTGGTGCTGGTTTTATTGTCAATTTAGTAATTTGCTCAATTATATATGTGTGTCCTATTAGGTGTCATTTTTCTGTTTTAATTTGCCAGTTTATTTATTTCTGTTATTCGTATATTTTTATTATTTTTGTAATACGGTAAAGAATGGTAGAGTTTGTTTTAAAACTGTTTTATATTAACAAATAATTTTGTTAATTTACGTCTCTTTCTGTTTTATACTTCATTCTTATTTTGCTCATGCTGACTTCTTTGTAATATATTATTTATTATTTATTATATTACTATTAAACCTGGAATTCCCATCCTCCTCAACCCCGTCTCAAAGGCTGCATGAATAACATTTGCTACTTTATATAAAACTCAGTTTATACAACACTTGTATGTATGATAAAACTGGATAATACCAATCTTGATGATAATTAGATTTTGTAACTGTCACAACATTTGGTTTTTATACTAATATATATATATATATATATATATATATATATATATATATATATATATATATATATATATATATATTTCATTGTACCCTTCCTATGTGCAAAAAAAAGAAATTTTATCAGATACAAGAAACGGTTCTTTGTCATTATCTCTTCAAATATCTACTTATTGACATATCTTTATATATAAATTGGAAGGCAAAACAAGGTAGCAATATGTAAACATAGAGCGAGAGTGTGACAAATCGGAAATCAACAAATTCCAAAGGTCACATCCAGTTCAAGTACGAAATTGATTGGTTTCCGTTTTTTCACACTCTCTCTCTATGTTTACATATTTATATCTTGTTGAACCTTCCAAATTATATTTAAAGATTTGTTCATTATTAGATACTTGAGTTTTTTCTTCCTAATTAGAAATGTACTGTGTAATATTCGAAGGCAATGAACATTATATATATATATATATATATATATATATATATCTATATTATATTATATATATATATATTATATATATATATATATATGGTGAAAACTAGTCTAACTCGGTCTTACTACTATTTCTTGTTTTGACTGATTAGTAGGTTTATATGCGTATGTGTCTTTATATGTGACAGTTCGCGTGTAAAAGACACAGAGACACATACGCATATACACTTACTAATCATCCCAAACACTAAATAGAAATTAGACCGTGTCAGCGTATTTGCCATCCATATAATCGAATGAAAACCCAGGATGTATATAAATATATGTAAATATATAAATATCATAGGATTACTGTTTATATCAAGATTGAAACCATGATTTAAATAATTTTCATCACCTCCGGCACAATCTTTATTTGTTAACTTGTATGGAAATTCAACGGTTTTCTCAATTGTTTTTCCAAAATTTAATTTCATGATATTAATTACAAAACAGACTGAACGTTTTCCTGAAGCGTATTTTCTCCTTTCTATCAACTGATTTAATGGAGAAAAATTAGTTTCTTTTAAATAGCGACTATATATATATATATATATATACCCAAGCCCAATGGTATTGTAAGTGCACCAAAAAATTGCGTGCACATTTTTTGGAAAATATCGATTTATTGAAATTACTTCCTCATAGCGAAGGAAACTAGCACACTTGGCTTTAATAAAACTGGATAAGCGCTTTGTTATTATTCGCAATTGTTACAGGACAATCCGAATGCGAAACTGTGCATAGTTAAACTTCTTCATCCACAATATTTTGGTTTTATTTTTTGTTTATTTTCAGATGGAACGATTTTCCTTCTGTAACAAAATTAACGGTAGTTTCACTATTTTGTTCGACGACTGAGTTAAATACAATGAGATTGGCGTTTACTTCAAGCTCGCAAATTTGATTTAAAGAAATGTACCACCTCCCACGAAATCAATGATAATTTACTTTAACAACATTAATTTGTGCTATTTTTCGCGCAAATAAGTTGATAAGATGGAGCGAAAGTACTACGTTTAACATGTTTAAAGTAGTCCATATAAGGAAGTTAATATTCATTGTTTTTTTATGAATGACTAACCTAGAATAATTTTGATTAAATATGGTAAAATTCTCAACTAAAGTATATAAATTTGCAAAAACTTATCAAATGATTCTTTTTCACATTAACCATTTGTTAGGAACCAGCGATAACATAAAATGTCCGAATACAAAATTAATCAATATTTATATGGGATGTTCATGACTCCCACATGTGGTATTAATACTAAAGCGATAGCTGTTTGGTGTGCTCTACAGACCAGATTGGTCGATTAATAAAGACTGGTAAAGGCATTAGATGAACAGATTGTCTATAAGCATCACATTTCGAACCAATCAGATTTCCTGGTTTTTTTAAAGATAAAGTCGTAAAAATGTTACGCACCTCGGAAAAATGTTATTTTCAACATTACTACTCCTGAGAGAATAATAGTTTCCGCTTTGCTGAACAATTTTTCGTTTTCTTGTTTTGAAAAACGCTTGGAAATACACCTGATTTAGAACCTGATTTTTACAAAAATTACGCTGAAATATTGCGGGTGTGTTTCTACCTTTAAAGCATATAATACATAAAAACCAGGCAAGCATTTGTAATAGGATTATGTGCATTTACTTCCATGCACGTAATTGAGCTCAAGCTAAATGTACAAACATACACTTTCTGCCTGCATAAATTTGGTAGCAATTTGTTTACTTTAAGCGTATTACAAAGTTGATAACCTGTATCTGCTTTAGGGCTATGTGTTTACCTTTAAATTTGAGCATACTTGTGAACTTTCAATGCAGTCGCGCAATTGCGAGTGTGTTTACAATTTTTTTTAATTTTCCAAATTCGTTTAATTTTTAGTTCTCTTTTATACAGGCAAATATCCATCCAGTAAATGGGCCTAGGTACCTTTAACAACAACTTGCGCAACCTTATTTGTCTATAATATTTAAGGTATAAATTAGCGACTGTTTTGACTGCTTGCAAAAGACGACATGCTATTTTATATAAAATGCGTAGTTTAGTGTAATTAATTATGCATGTTGAAGTTGCTTCTACGTGATTTGTTAGTAATGCGCAAAACCGCTCCAAAATTAGGTGGAATGCTAAAGTATATCGAAATTTTTCTAATCGTTATTTTTTGTAATATTAAACAAAATTCCTTTTTTTAATCATTTATAAGAGTGGTGCAGGGGATAGAGTCACAGACTCCGAAGCCAATGTGCTCCGATTCGAGCCCCGTTCGCCGAAAATTCGAAGTAGTAGTTGACGAGATCACAATAAGGATCAAACTTGTCTAATAAATGAAATGTCTCTGCTACCATAAACAAAACTATTTTTTATTAACATATATATATATATTTAATTGAAGTCTGATTATATAATTTTGTTTATATATATATATATATATATATATATATATAATGGGATTGTTGTTCATACCCAGCTCACGAAGTTGAGTTTAACACCCAGTAAAATGTTCAAGAAAGCGAAATATAATAGGCCGATTACTTTCTTATTTAATTTTTTTCTAAACTAAAATATGGATAAACCAGATCATCAATTAAGTGGACACACTCGCACACGCGTGTACCGTAAACTTCAATAGCAAACACGGTTACAATGTAAATATTTGCTAACCAGGTTGTTGTTGGGCGAAGTTTGCATTTGAACTTATTGCAAGTTAATTTTTTAGTGTCTCATCTGTGAACGGTATGCTATGGGTTTTTAAAATTTTATGATTTTAAATTGATATTGTTACGAATTTTAGAAAATTGAAGCAGCATTTGTGAATGAGACCTGATTTCAAATAAAAGAAAAATTTCAATGACTTAGCATATGTACTTTAAACTCTTTCTGATTTCTACGTTTAGTGATGTGCTCACAAGATGGCCTAGAAAAAACGTCACCAAGGCTGGAGATCGGAGTTACCACAATGCACGGTTTATTTTTTTTATTTCGTCGTAAAAACTGTTTTATGATATTTTGACGTTGCTAATTTTTGGTCATCAATGCTATGTTCGCCCATGTTAGTTTGATCGTTTTTGCGGATTCTCTCAAAATTCATATTTTTGTTTCATGCACACCGAGCTTAATTACATCGAACTCTGCAGTTAAGTTAATCATCTGTGTTGATATTATTCTGACCATCTCTTCTAAACTATTTAAAGATGCATTTTAATTAGGCACACACACACACATGCATTTTATTTTTAATCAATTATTTATGGAATTTCGTAGCCTTAAAACAAATTGTCATACTATTTGTTATTTATATTTACTTCACACGCTCGAATGCTATTTCCATTATTATCCTGGTTCAGTTTGATCCAATTGCTTTCACGTCTGCGTGGACTTACTTTTGCATTCACGTTCACCACAATTAGAACCATTGAAGCATACTCAATCTCAAAGTGGCTACTCCCCTTCCGATTTCTGTTTCGGCACCCTGCTTTGGCGATCGAGTATAACCGTGCAAGGGCAGTCGGACATTTTGCCAAAACGGTGTTGTTTTTACTCCATAGACCTTGGATGCCGAATCCAATCCTTTGGCTTTAAATTGCATGAGCCGCTCGACCAAATAATATTTGTCTCACTAGCACCCGGGGCCTTCGTGATTCCAACTTCGTAAAAGCTTTTTTGTGTCGTCCGCTGTGCTGGATCAGCCGTAGCAATTGTATGAGGGTGATAATTTGCAGCCCCATAATGCATTATGTCTGAGTTTTTGCGCGTCTGATTGAATTACCTCAACTGAACCAGTGCACCGTGGTCAGTAACAATAACTTGTGTGCATCAAATCGGCTAAGCCACCGCTCTTTTAAGCAATTATTTTGTTCCTTTTTTGTTGTTTGCCTCCATGGTACTAACTCGAACCATCGCGTAGAAATATTGACTATGGAAATCAAATAGGATTCCCTGACACGCGCTATCAGTAGCCGAACCACCAAAATTGTTGTTATTCTCTGGAAACATAAGCAAACGGACTGACGATTTCTCGTTTATGTGGTTCATAATGCTGACCTATATTACATTACCGATAATGGCTATGAATATCTTTGGACATGCTAGGCCAATTAAATTAAGATTCCAATGTATCGATGAGGCACCGAGTGTCAAGTTGTCAAGCGTTTCATCTAAAATGTCATTAATTCCATTAGGATGGACTACGAAAAATACTATTGCACTCTTTGTCTTTCTTTCCACTCGTGCAGTGCTTGTTGCAAGCGCAACGCGTTATACGACAATGACACTGATTTGTCGTATTTAGCTGCCTAACTTCTTTCTGAAATAGAGCCATTTTATTTCAAAACCTTGATAACTGGCGATATGAATAAAGAAGAAATGTTGCCGAGCACATCAGCTACAGCATTATTATTTATTTTTTTCGTATTCCTCGAGTTCTTCAATAGCTCAATGTACGCGTTTCTTGTCAGTACTTACTGAACGCTAATGCATTGTGTTTGACAAACACGTCTTCCTGCCTACTGATGACAAAAGATGTAAACTTCTGTTGTGTACATTGTATTTTTAGCATTTTTGTTCGTTGATGGTATAGCTTTACTCAAATTTAGTGAATTTTCCACTTTTATACTGTACCGGACGTCTATCTGCTTGTAAAACTGCGCCAATGCCAATGTCTGAGGCGTCTGTCGAAATTAATGTGCTTCCCACTGAGCAGTCGAAATAGTGGCGTCTGGCAATTTCTGCTTAAATTAAATAAGCGCTTCTGGAGCCTACTCCGCCCAGCGAAACATTATTTTATCAAGGGTTATTGAGTAGCCGTCAACCCGGCGAGATACGGTCTTTAGATATTTTCGATACCAATAAACCGGCGCAATTGAATACAAATGGTGGATGCCTGATAATCCATGATAAAGTGCAAGTTCGAATTTAAGAGCATACACCAATTGCTGATATGCCGTGTCCCAGGATCCGCTCATGCCGACATTTATAAAGCATTTAAAGATGAAAATAGAATTGCCAATCTACGTCATGGGTGAGCACATGTGCAGTCGAATTTGCATTGTTTGTTCAGTGGTTGGCTATATTATTATATCCACAAAGTACATTGTAGTACCAGGTAAGTTGGACACGCAGGAGTCCTTTACTTAGAACACGTTTAGTTTGTTTGCAAGAACAATATGTGACCGGGCTAATTTTAAATGACATTAATGCGATTGTCCCGCTACTTTACACCGATCTTCAGGTCGAGCGCCAATTGCAAAAAGCGCTGCTTTCAATGAAGCACGGCAAACCCATTGCCTTCCGCTACTCGTTGGATTAAATCGCACAGGGCCAGCATCTTATATAGTCAGGATTAGTTGCCACATTCAATTGCCTGCAATCAGCCGTCGGTTGGAGAGAAGCATCTATTTTCGTAACTTAAACAGTATGTACCAATTGCAAAATTTGCATTGATAAATAAATTCAGTTTTTTCCATTTCTTGCGTAGCTTCATTCGCTGCCGCGTTTTTCTTTGGAGGTGCACCATATAAGGTGTTCAATTCCAGTCACAGTTTAAAGTGTTCAACTGTGAATCTTAAAATTTGGTTTCATCCAGGGAGCTGGAATATAGTGTCCTACTTGATTTAAACTCTTTCCTACAATTGGGCAGGCGACTTGTCTTGACCTGCACCGTCGTGCTGCATATCAACGGTCTCAAACTCTTACTCTTTGGCCTTGAATGGTGCGCCAGATGTTCCTGACAATCAGTGGTCTTAATCAATATTCAAATAACGTCTAAACCCAACATGGTTACGGTAGATAACAAATTTGGGAACCATTCGCCGCTGCCACCATCGCCACGCCAGAAACCTAACACAAATTTGCTCTCATTTGTTTTACCTTTGTAATAATGAAGCATTGGCATCGTATCTTATTGCATATTCTCAGAATATCCGTTGAAGTGTTTAAAAATTAAATTTGAAATAAATCCTTACATGTAACAACATATCAAAAGCATCCATATTTTTGTGTACTATTTGATTCTAAGCAGATTGAAGTTTGCTCCGCTGATTCTTTTCCGTCGACCCATAATTCTTAGCTACCGCGGCTATATTATAAGGTAGCCCCTCCCCTATCAGTGTTCGTGAGGTGATAGATCTCGTTGCTACAATGAAAAGGCCGTTCTCTCAGAGAATTATACTAATGTCACTGCTCCATAGGCGATGTGTTGGTCACAACAGGAGATGCCCCTACATATTGAAACGGCTTCTAAATCCATGTTGGAGCCGCTCTTCCCAGACTCTCTGTGCATGCCTCGACGAATTACCCAAAGCTAAATATTCCCTGACCCCTGTTGTCGTTGACCCCAGTGTGATGGGCATCATAACCGAATTTTTTAGAGCTTGGATTCTTTCCTCCCAGCCTCGGGTTATGTCCGAGAAAACACCATATCTGGTGTGGTCTGGCAGAATTAATATGACTGCCTTATATTGTTGTAAACCGATAAAAATCTCAGTTAAATGAACAAACACCACTTGATGCGTTCCATTATATGAAAATGCAGTCCACAAAGAATTTGTTTGAGTCTCTACAATTCCAGAAGCCAGAAGTGATCCATTACAGACCTCTTAAATTCTGCATATGATAGGTCTTCTGGCAAGTGTAATGGGTTTGCCACCGTACGATCTGCGTGTTCTTGCTTGTCCATGCATATAAAATCTAACACGAAAGCGAAGGCTTGAACTCGCTGTTGTTGTGGCGTTATTTTATTTAATTGTTGAATTTGCCGCAGTTTACATAATGGTCTTTGCGTATTTGCTTAAATTTAATTGTTTTCTGTTATTGTTGATATTTTTTCATATCTGAAAAGGTTCAGCATTCACAAATATATAATGTCCTATAATGAGAAAATGTTAGTTTTGGTATTGGGAATAATGTTTAACACTTTTCTTTTTTTAGCCTTCTTTTTGTGCATTTTGTGTCTTTTTTGTATATTTTGCAGCTGGTGCTTTAGTTCTACTTTTGGTTTCTTTAATTAATTGTATTTTTTAAAATTTTATCTTTCTTTTAGTTTTGTTCATCCTGCTTTCTTTGTTGTTGCATAATCTTTTGGTTGGTTTGTGTCGCATTTTGAAGTCGTGCTTGATTCATTGGTCTCTTATCTAGTTCTACTGTTCATATTGAAAATGTTTGTTATATTTTTTATTGTCATTAGTGTTATTTTTTATTTTTGTATTTCTATATTTTCGTTTTTTTATGGTATATCGATTACGCTTTGCCATAATGTAAGCTTATATTTTAGTTGCAAGTATGTATTAGGTATTACGAACCTAGTAACTGATTAGTTCAGTTGTGACCAGAAGGATAAACCAAAGGCAGCATGAACGGAAAGTATAATCTCATGCACATTCGTTTCGTGCTTACTGGCGACTCATCAGTAGGAGCCGGTATTACGCCCTTTATCCACTATATATTTGGTAGAAGAATGTGGGATAATAGGACGGTACAATCTCCTAGACGAATGTGTAAACCTGAAATAGTGCAGCTAACATAATCTAAAGTCAACGACAATGAAACTTCATTGTCGTTGACTTTAGACCGAAGTCGCATTGTTGTTGACTTTTGGGTGCGAGATTTACGATCTATCTATTGCTCTGGACGAAACGTAATCGCTAATTATACTTTACGTTCCGTCATGCTGATACAACTGGACTAATTATTGTTACTACTTTCGCTCTACCAGTTCTTCGCAACAAACAGTATTTAACTGTTATATTTTAGTTGTTGGTTATCTTTTAATTTCACTTTTACTTTGACTTTTTTCTTTTCTATTGTTTTTGTTGTTGCATCTTTTGTTAGCGGTGCTGTTAATTATATTGCCATTTTGTTTGATTTTTGTATCCTGTAGTATTTTCTTTGTTTGGATTATTGTTTAAATAATGAAGGATTTATTATTGCTGTTGGTGCTCAATATTCTTTAAATCAATTTTGCGAGCTTGATGTAAACACCAATCCCATTTTTTTAACCAGTCGTCGAACAACATAACAAAATTACCGCCAGCGGCAACGCACTGACGCGTTTCGACCTTGCGGCTGGTGGTAGTTTTGTTATGTTGTTCGACGGTCTACATAGTAAGGATGGATTAGGAAGTATTACCACCCGCGCAATCAATTATTGTTAAATTGGTGCTCAATATGTTTTTGCATTTTTGATTCCTCGTAATTTTTTTCATTTTATACTTGCATTTTGTTGTTGATGTACTTGATTTTATAATTGCAATCGACCAAATTATTTTTATCGATAATACTTGATATTGGCGATATTTTTACTTTATTGCTGATTTAATTATTGATTTCCTTCTTTGATATTTGTTGTTTTGGATTATATTTTAATCATTACTTTGCTTTAATAGTAATGAGCAGTTAATTTTGTTATAAACCTTGGTTTTGCCTTAACTTAACAAAATTGTACTTTTATTTATTCAAAATATAAATAAAAAGTTATGCAAATGACATGCTAATGCCTGCATATTCATATTATTGCTCAAATATAATTGGAACACAAATATTGATTTTTTTAGATTTCCCGAATAGTTGATATACCAATTAGCATAATCGGAAGGACACGTTTCTAATTACAAATTATTGAATTTTTAGACTTCCATCTTTCTAATGACTAGAAATTGACCCAATTTTGAAGTATGTCTCATAAACAACTTCCAGTATTTGTTCAACTTCAAATGAAATTACATCAAATTTATATATCGAACATAGATTCTTTTGCTCGCAAAATTGTTTCAATAAGAATTATGTAGGCAAAACTACTTCTCAATAGCATATGCGTTAAAAAGGAGTTAACACTTGAAATGAGACGATTGATTGATTGTATAATACTGTGATTCAAATGTTCAATTTGAAAATTTGTATATGCCCGATGAAAACGAACATATAAATTTAAGTACTTTTTAAATTCTGTTTGTATTCCTCCCAATGGAAATGTGGTTCTATCACATCTTTATTTACTGGCGACGTTTCGGAAGTTGAATCCCACTTCCATCTTCAGGCCAATTAGTCTCCTTATATCCATAGCAGATTTAAGCAAATGTGGTAACCTCATTCCATTTTTTTGACTCAACACTGGTTTTAAACATAGAATTTGTCTCAGTAACTAAACTCAATATATAACCAATCCTTACCTCAGCTATCTCAAATTCCCGGTATACATAATCTTATCTCGTGTGCAGAATGTTGTAGGGGAGGGAGAAAGTATCGCACCTTTTTTTAGTTGTTATAACTGTACTGCTACTATGTCACGGTAATCAAAATTCAAAACTAATAAAACCAAAACCCTTGACTGTCAAATACTGTATTTCATTTAAAGTCGGGAACTGTAATGAGTACAATGCTGTATGAGGTATTGCGCACATGGTAACAAATTATTTCAAATATGGAGCAGCAAGTTACTTAAATGGAAGGACAGAGTGAATGTCATAGCAACGCTTCGGTCAAAGATTAAAGAGAGAAGCGTAGAGAGTATAGACAAACTAACGGTTTTCAAAACTAATCGTAAGCACAATGCGAAATTAATCAACTCTTAGAAATAATTGCATAAGAATATATGCCCATATGTCTAAAATAATTCATTACACATATACACATATATATCTAAATATAATATCGTAACACCTATATATATATTATATATATATATATATATATATATTTATATATATATATATATATATATAATTTATCAAAAATAGATCTCAAGGAAGACCAAAAACAAATTCTTAATTTTGGATTTAATACTGCGATCCCTATTGATTACGTACCTAGGAATGAGATAATTACGGTAACAGTAAAGGTTGCCCAGTTCCTCCCAGACAAAGATAAGACTAGGTTTGATTTGGATTTGCCCAAAGTGGTGTTAGAGCATAAAGAGGTGAGATGCAAGCCGAGTTATGATCTGAAACGCTTAAGAGCAGCATTATTATCCAATAGAGTAATATGCCCTAAGGCGGATAAAGGTGGTGCAACGGTACTAATGAACCCGTCAGATTATGAATTTAAATTGTATGAACAATTAAATGATTTCAATGTTTATAATAAAATAATTAAAGATCCATATGGTAAGCTACCAGGATAAGTGAAGACTTTAATTAATAGAATGATTGAGTCGAAGGTAATAGATCCAGGACTTGGGAATTCATTAATACAACGTGACACAGTACCTCCGAGAGTTTATGGTCTAGTGAAGATTCATAAACAGGAGGATCCACTTAGATTTATCGTTAAAGTACAAAAGTCACCAACTTATAGATTGTCTAAATTTCTATGCAACAGAATTATAAAATATAGTTTTTCCTTAGATTATACTTTAAAGAATACATATCGTTTTATTGACATTATTAGTAGATATAATTTGAATGATAATGATAGAATGGCTAGCCTGGATTTTGTAAAAATGTATACTAATGTCCCAGTACAAGCAGCATCAGCAAGTGTGAAGCGTTGTTTAACAGAGCTCCCGGAGATAATTGAAGGTAGTAAATGATGTTAAGTAGTATTATGGAAATCCTAAATATTTGTATGTCCTCCACCTACTTTAAGTTCAGAAATGAATTTTATAAACAAGTTAAAGGTGTCCCTATGGGACAACCACTATCAGTCCCGGTTTCTAATATTTTTATGTGCTATTTTGAATAATATCTGTTGTTAAAATGTCCTCTCAAGCCAAACTTGTATGTGAGATTCCTGGATGATATGTTTATAATTTGGAATCATGATGATAATGAGTTAAATAAATTCCTCGAATGAGCCAACCAGTTAGGTGAATTAAAGAGAATAATTATAAATTACCCTTTATGCATGTGAAAATAAAACAGAAAGGTCCCAGATTGAAAGAGACATTATTAGAAAAGGGATTTATTCGGGACTTCTTCCTAATTTCTTCTCAAATCACCAATATGGAATGAAAATAGGCATTCTTAAATCCATGATATCAAGGAGACTTAAAAAAGTGGATATAAAAAATAGAGAAACTGAAATGAGGAGATTAAGCGAAATATTCGAACTAAACGGCTATCCGTCAAGTATAATAGATAGATTATTAAATGAGATGAGGCTGAGATTTAATAATAACATAATAAACAAAGTAAAGGAGGAAACAGAACCAGATAAGCACAAAATTATGGTATTACCTGATTCAAAATTGAACAGAAAAATTAGAATAATAGCAGCTAAATACAATATTAAAACAGTTTTAAGACAATCGCTTACTATAGGCAATAAACTACCTAACCAAAAAGAAAGAGTAGAACCCCTCGAGACATCAGGAGTATATGCGATACCTTGCAAAGAATGTAATCTCAGGTATATAGGCGAAACCATGCGACCTATAAAGGTTCGTAGAGGTGAACACAAGACAGCCTGCAAATATGGACACATTCAAAGATCAGACCTAGCTAGGCATTCGAAGGAAACGGGTCATGAAATAGACTGGGAAGGATGTAAACGCATCGCGTTATGCAACCGCAACAGATTAACTAGACTAATTAGAGAGTCAATTGAAATAAAATCAGGAAAAGGTGTAATGAATGTAACATCGGTAGAAAAATCATTGGGCCCAATATTTAATGAAGCATTTTCTACGGTCAGAAAACGTGAGGCTGCGGAACCTGAATTAAGTGGGAACCTAAGTAAAAAACCTCGCTTATAGAAAACTGATTGCGAATGACCTATACCAATATCAATTCCTATATACTTATCTTTCTCAATAAAATGTTCCAGAAGATGGTATACAGATTTAGCAAGGGTTAGTAGATAGGACATTAGATTAGAGACATTTGACTCACACTGTTGCTTATATTTTATATATTTATGTAAGGTGTGAATATCTTAATAAATGAATAATAAGTTGGTCCTAGAGAAGATATTCATGGTTAACAGCTAATCAAGTATCCTTTTAAGAGGAACTCAAAATGTGGTAGATAGACGGATATATAGATAGGCCTATCTGTAGATAGATAGGTTTATTCTATATACATATATATATATATATATATATATATATATCGGACATTAATCATTTTATACATTACCATTAAATTATATATTTATTTAAGATGGTAAAATATTGGATAATATATATATATATATATATATATATATATATATATATATATATATATATATAAGACATTTAACTCACACTGTTGCTTATATTTATATATATGTTTTTATACATATTTATATGTATTTTATATATTTATATAAGGTGTGAATAAATAAATATACAATTTGATTAATTGGTCAAAAAAACAGGAAGAAAAGAGAAAAATAATAATTTATTAGAAATATGCAAATGTATATATATATATATATATATATATATATATTTATGATTAGAGATATTGGAATCACACTGTTGCTTATATATATATATATATATATATATTTATTATTATACATATTGATATTTATTTTATATATTGATATATGGTCTGACTAACGTAATAAATAAATAATAAAAATAGATGATATTCATGGTTAACAACTACCAATGGTCCTTCTTCACATACACACACACATATATATATATATATATATATATATATATATATATATACAGGTGTTACGATATTATATTTAGATATATATGTATATAGGTGTAATGAATTATAATAGTCATCTGGGCATATATTCTTATGCAATTATTTCTAAGAGTTGATTAACTTCATTGTGCTTACGATTTGTTTTGAAAACCGTTAGTTTGTCCATACTCTCTACCCTTCTCTCTTTAATCTTTGACCGAAGCGTCGTTATGACATTCACTCTCATTCCATTTAAGTAACTTGCTGCTCCATATTTGAAATAATTTGTTACTATGTGCGCAATACCTCATACACCATTGTATACGTAGAGTTCCCGACTTTTAATAAAATACAGTTTTTGGTTTTATCAGTTTTGAATTTTGATTACCGTGACATAGTAGCAGTACAGTTATAACAACTAAAAGAAGGTTCGATACTGTCTCTCTCCCCTACAACATTCTGCACACGAGATGAGATTATGTATACCGGGAATTTGAGATAGCTGAGGTAAGGATTGGTCTGCTAATTACAAATAGTTATATATTGAGTTTAGTTACTGAGACAAATTCTATGTTTAAAACCAGTGTTGAGTCAAAAAAATATAAATAGAACGGTTTTGGAACGAGGTTACCACATTTGCTTAAATCTGCTATTGTGAGTATTGTGCTGTGGATATAAGGAGACTAATTGGCCTGAAGATGGAAGTGGGATTCAACTTCCGAAACGTCGCCAGTAAACAAAGATGTGATAGAACCGCATTTCCATTGGGACGAATACAAACTCAACCCGATCAAAGACAAAACAAAATTGGAAATTGTGATCAATCGGATCTTTGTGAAACTGTCCGTGCAAAGCTACTACCCGCGTACGCAAAACACGGCATTGGAATATACATTTAATATATACATACATATACATATATATATATATATAATATATATATATAATTAAATACATATATAATTTTGTAATATATATAATATAATATAATAATTATATATATATATATATATATATATATATATATATATATATATATATATATATAAAATATAAATTTAATCCCAACGAGTTAAAATGGTAAAAAAATTAATAGAAATCAATAAACACGTATCATAAACAATAAAAATTGTACTTAAGCAATAATTGATTGCGCGGTGGTGGTAGCAATTCTTTAAATCAAGTTTGCGAGCATGAATTAAACAGTAATTCCATTGTATTTAACCAGACGTCGAACTGTATAATAAAACTACCGCGAGTCTCGTGCAATGTATACAAGACTACTAGAGTTGAGAACGGCCTATATAGTTTTGCTTTCCATATATATGCAACGCGGTTTGGTCCTCGCTAGTCAATTTGCCGTCGTACTCTGATGATGATCATGATAGATCGAAACGCGTCAGTGCGTTGCGGCTGATAGTTTTGCTATATTGTTCGACGACTGGTTAAATACAATGGGATTGGTGTTTACTTCAAGCTCGCAAACTTGATTTAAACAATTTGTACTTGTTTTAAATAACTTAAAATTAATCTAAAACCAAAGTATTTTTAACAAAATATTGCAGACATAAAAAAAGGAAATCGATATCGACGCATTTAAAACACAAATGATGGCGTTAGTTTTTCGAAAAAATGTGAGCAACCTCGTATTGAAACCTGCTAGGCTTTCAACATGGAAATTAATAGTGAATATGCCGCATCGGCAGCCTGCTCAAATTAGACAGATTAACTATTTTAGTGACGAGAAACTAGAATTATATAATTTTCTGACACTAAGGAAAACACTTAAAAGTGTTGGCTTTTTGTGAGGCGGCATACTGTTTTGACTTGACAGATGACATTTTATTAAAGAATGTTGGAAAAGCTAATTTCAAGTAACTATAAATAGCATTCCATGTCAATGTATGTGTTAGAAAGAGTTTTACTAGCTGATCATACAGGAAAGTAACTATCGATTTAGCTAAAATATTGATGCAGTACAAAAGAACGCACCGATATAATTAAGTGGCTATGTTCCGAATACTAATGCCGTGAATTTACCAAACAATTTTAATGCGGAATTTTAAAATGCCCATTATGTGTGAAACCACTTGATGTCGATGAATTGCCTCAACACATTTCTCACGGTAATGTCAATGAATCAAGCATATGCGGGTGATGACATTAGATTTGCTTGAGCACAGTGGCTAAAATCGGAATCTGCTTCAGATGTCGAATAAGTGAGTCGACTTGAGTGGCTAAAGCCAGACTTTTTCTATGAGATGACTTTGTGTTGCAGGGAGAAAGTATAAAAACCCATTGTCATTATTTAACGTGTTACATGCTAAGATTTTTTCATTGATTCAGTTTACAGGGAATTAAAGAACTATAATCATGTCTAACGAATGAACACGCGTGGAAGGTAATTAACCATGTAATGATAGAAAAAATACACCACTTAAAAAATATTCATTCTGAATTTGGAACTAATTTACTTATGCCAATGTTATATTATTGAATTTTATCCAAGTTGACTTCAGCCATTGTAATTATTTTCAATTATTTATGGTCTAAATGGTAGCAATAATTTAATTTTGTAAAATTTTTAAACTCAATTAGGAACAGCAGAAACGCTGTTTCTAGAAGCACCGAATTACATCTGCTAAAACACAATTAGTCGATGGAATGCATTTTAGACAATAATCCATTGCACGCATTGTGATAAAGATTAATTAAATCAAGTTTGCGATCTTGATGAAAAACAATAAATCTATTTATATTTCAGTATAAACAAAGATTTTTGTTGAAGTAAAGGTAATTTTAAACAGGAGAGCGGGACTTGTCATGATGATTGTCATTGGACATTATTATTGGGTTGTTGTGTGCATTCGATCTGGGACACTTACGCCAAAAAGTCTGTGACCCTTTACTCTGCGCCTAACTTTATATATAATGAGATTGATGTTTTTAATAAATTTACCATACTGATTCAAATAACTGCATTGAGTTTTATCTAGAATTATGGAGTGCATTATTACAGACCATGAGTTGACATCTACTAATCACAAACTATTATTTCTTTAATAATGGCAATAACTTATTTTCGACATTTATTTGATGAAATATTTTCGCGTGCACGGTTGAAGTCAACCATTATTGTGAACCAGCCAGTCGCGTGTAACAGTCTGTTTTTATATTAAGTGTAAAATATACATGTTTTTTTTAATTTCTTGCGTTGCGTCATTTCTTAATAAGAATATGCACTTGCAAAATTTGTAAATTTGAAAATTGTAATCTACTTGGAAAATGTTTTTATTTAAAGCAGCATCCAACTGCAGCCTGGGAAAACTAGATTAAGAATAAAACAAACTTTGTCAAAAACTATGAGAACATTAAACTTGTATTTCAATAGAATTGCGAAGAATTTATCAACGCATTGTTCCGTCTAGCATTAACTATATCATAATTTAATAACTATTATATTTTTTATCAGCTGTTGTGTTTTACTTGATATTCAATATTATATAATAAATATATTTGAAGTGATATCCAAAATGGCTTTTCGTAATAGAAAATTAATTGTTCCTAAAGAAGAACAAAATACTCATGGAATGAAGGCAGATTAAAATAGTGACTATTTCTGGTAACATCTTCATAAATAAACTTTGCTTAAGCTTAGTTACATAAGCCAAAATTTCCACGAAAAGTATGCATTGCTTTAAAAATGAATGAAATATATTTTTCGGATTATGTCTTATGTCAATTGTGAGGATGATTATGGATTTACATTGACGAGGTTTTAATTGTGTCTGTCTTTTTAACATGTTTGCTAAGTGTATCTCATTTGTTAAAACATACCCGCCCATCTAGACTTAAACCAGCGTTTACTTGCGCAAATAAGACTTCGGGTAGATTTTCGTGTGTTTTTTTATTTTGGATATGCGTTGTGCGAGTGCGGGTCTTTTGTGAAAATTGCAAATTTTCTGTTTCTTGCCAAGCTCACAATCATCGCTCTACTCCGCTTATCTGGTTCCAGCTGGTTAATTTGACCATCTGATATTTTTTGGGTCTCGTTTGTTGTTAATGTTGCATTTGGTGACTTTTGTACACGTGGAGTTTGGTGTCCTTGATGAAAATACGCTTTGCGTTCGTTTATACGTGGATAGAAATATCAATATTATGTTAAAGGAATATTTCAACGTACTGGAGGCGTTCTGACTGTTTCTTATACACGGTGCATCTTAAAGTTTTGGATTAGCGAGTATCTTGCTGTGCGAAACATGTAGACTTTATTTGAGAATAAAAAGTGCCTGTATTATGATATGATCACAAACAGCTGATTTATACAATCATGTTACTCTTCTCGGTATCAACTACTGAGGCAAGTGTTAACTGTTACTATTGTTTAGCAGCTTCTTAAGTAGTTCAAAGAATCCAACTACTTCAAAAAAATTACGGCGCATGAAACATCGGACACAATCAAAATCTACGTTAGTGATACCATTAATTCAGATAGCAGGTGTTCTAAAATCTTTAATGTGTACCTGGTATATATATCTTAACTAACTGAGTCAGGTAAATATGCTCGAAGCTGCTTGGCAAAATAAAGCAATTAAAGATTTGGAAAGGATACATTTATTGATGTTGACCTGCGAACTTGCTTGGTTCACGTGAACAGAGGCGCACAATCCATTGTTGACCCACAATAAACAAACAAGCATAACTTGTATTTTTTTAAAGGCAATATTTTGCGGTGTGTCAGAAGCATAACTTGTGCCTGAGAAACTAATATGTGGAGAAAGGCAACTAGATGAAAGAAAACTAATGGCAAGATGTTTTTGGACTACAATACAAGTGACATAAAATGACAACATTTATTAGTCGATAGCACCCACACCTAACCTTCCACGTATGTGGAAAATATAATACAAAGTTTATAAAAAAAATATCTATTCATTTGTACAAACACAAATATTCAACACGTAGTTTTAATTTTTAATGAGAATTGAGAAAACAGTTTTATCAAAATATATCCAAACATTAGTAAATAAATTTACCACAACCTATTTAAGGTGTGCCTTCGTCTATTTAATTAAATTATATATATATATATATATATATATATATATATATATATATATATATATATATATATATATATATATATATATAAATCCATTTAATTCAAATATAGCAGTGGGATTTGATTATATATTTTTGTCCAAAACAAAATGGACGATAACAAAATAGTAATTGAGGTTCATTAACTAGACTTATTTCGTCCTCACTGGCAATTGATCACTAGCAATGAAAAATTCTTTGACTATTAATTGAACCGCAGCACATTCGGTTAAGATTCCCGTAACAAACCTCAATGACAACAAAGTCACGAATCGTATGAATTTGTTTTTACTTGACTATATTTTTCATCAGTTTATTCTTCATGACAATCCTATTGTGTATCGTAATTCATATAATGTTCCAACTTAATATACCCAATCTTTTATTAAAATATATTACCTCGAAATGTGCCCTTTAAGTAAAAAAGAAAGAAAATATTTTATTTTATACATGATGTGTCATTTGCTATAATATTATTTTTTACCATCAAAATATATAATTTATAATTCCTATTGACTTTGTATATTACACAGCATATATTTCTGAAGAGAAAACGCATTTAATGAAAAAGTGGATAATGGCCAGTATATTTCGAGGAAATTCAGCCGAAAATTAAATTCTTGTATTTGTTTACCTTAAGGTTTTTCCTTTGATTAAGGTGATAAAATTTAGTCAGATTTTCAATATTAGTTGTGTTTATTGCAAGTGGTTTATAGCGGGTTGATCCGTAGTTTCTTAGGTGTATGTGTTTGTATCCGTGTCTCCTTTTGTGTAAGGGTTACTCTTATTGCATTAAAAAGTCATTTTAGAGATCTGGTTAATCTTATATGAAATATTTTCTAAAGAATACCAGATTTCGAAAATCAATCTGTAATAAATAATAATGAACCAACAGGCAATTCTACAAGCACAAATACTATATATCATTTAGATATTACTTGCAATTACGAATTAGGTATTGCGCACCTAGTAATATTTTTTTCAAATATGACCAAACGGATAAACCAAAGACAGCACGAACAGAACCTATAATCTTGTGCAAATTCGTTGCGTGTTGACTGACGATTCATCAGTAGGAGCCGGTATTTCGCCCTTCATCCACTATATATTTGAATGAGGAATGTTGGAGAATAGGAATTTACAATCTCCTAAACAAATGTGTAACCCTGCAGAAGGGAAGCTAACATCATATAAAGTCTACGACAATGCGACTTCAACGCTAACTCACTCTTTATAATATACATACAGGTTCTGTAAAAGATACCATTAATATGGCTATTGAGTCAGTACCCGATACCAACATTATGGCAACATAATGGAACTTGATTCCAACAATATGACTATTGTGACATTGAAAACAATTTTGTTGATCACATGTACCGACTCGGTAACCATAGTGTTGGTAAAATGTAGATTTTGGACAAACATATTGTTGGTATCAGGTACTGACAGAATAGTCATAGTGCCGGTAAGTATTACAGACTTAGTATATATAGAATGTATAGTGAGTTATCTTTGAAGTCACATTGCCAAAGGCCGTGAAGTTAGCATCACTACTGCTGGTTTACACATGCCTTTAGGAGATTTTACAGTCCAATTTTCCCACATTACTTGCGCAAATATATAGTGGCTAAAGTTCTTAATATTGGCTCCTAATGATGAGTCGCCAATAAGCACGAAACAAATGTGCATAAGATTAAACGTTCCGTTTGTGCTGTCTTCCTTTTATCCTTCTGGTCATATTGGAACTACGTTGTTACTTGGGGTGCAACATCTACTAAACAAAACATCATACAGACGGACACTCTCAAAAACCAACAAACTATGAACTAAAAATATAGGTCAAATTCTAAACCAGACAATATTTCGTCTACTAATTAAAGTAAAGTTCCAGTGTTTATATAACCATATTTAATTTGCATTTGATTATTCATAAAGTAAACAAGCCATTATTAACTTTATTATTAAATATGCGTTTTCGATAAAGAATAAAATAAATAAATATATATATATATATATATATATATATATATATATATATATATTCTTATAATTAGGAAAACACAAATAACAAAGTGGATAAAGGTCATTTATTTCGTGAATACTAATCATCACTTATACAATCATACATATTTATACATTTTGGGTTTTCAATTGATTATGCAAGTGGTAACAAATCTGACTCGTTTTTACTGCTGTTTCTTGTTTTGGCTAGTTGGTGAGTGTGTATGCGTTTGGTTTGTGTGTGTGCGTGTTTGCCAACGCATACACACTCACCAACTAGCCAAAACAAGAAACAGCAGTAAAAACGAGTCAGATTTGTTACCACTAGCATAATCAATTGAAAACCCAAAATGTATAAATATGTATGATTGTATAAGAGAGGATTAGTATTCACGAAATAAATGGCCTTTATCCACTTTGTTATTTGTGTTTTCCTATTTATAAGAATACTGTGGTAAATTAAAGGAATGGACATCATAAATATATATATATATATATATATATATATATATATATATATATTATATATAGGCCGGTTTCGGTAGGCACTAACGTTGGCTCTTCTTATAGACGATTTAATTAAACATGTATTGAACTATATTTTAGTGTGACGTATAAATTTATTAGTGCTCATTTTGTTAAGTTTAGAGTAAATTTTTTAGTTGTCTTTTTTGTACTTCTGTCATTTTCGCTTGCTACATTTCTTTATTTATTAACCTTGTCTGATTCGTCGTTGTCATTTAGTTTGTGCGTCATTAGATATAGTTTTATTACACGCAAATGAACCGACACATAATATGAAAAGGTTATTTATATTTAATCATATTTAGCTTATTTTTTTAACTGCACTTTATTTTGAAATGAAGAACATAATTTTCAACACATTTTGCCTTCTCCTTTGGATGAATAACAGCAACAGTGGAAGAATAAGTTACACAGTTGAGCTATCAAGTAATATAATTCACTTGCAGTCAACACAAGCACGAATAATTTCCTATATATATATATATATATATATATATATATATATATATATATATATATATATATATATATATAATATTTAATCTATACTGAGAACATAAGTTTGATCTAAATTCTTGCAATAGAAATTTTTTATTCAAAATAATTTCCCTAGCTGGCATGATGTCTTTAAAATTCGGGTGGGTGTTATTAGAGCTTAAGATCAAAGGGATGCCAAATAGGCTGCCATAACCAGTTTTTTGATATGTAACAGAATATTGTGTGTGGTATGTGTCAGGGGTGGCATAGTAGGAGAATACAAGCTTCGGAAGGAAATTTACCCCGCTTTTCGAGCCTCCATCTAAGCTGGGACTTGTACCATAGTCAGGAAAATATCAGGGAATTGATTGATGCGTGCAAAGTAAAGACGAGCCACTTTGCAATGGAATTTCTACGCTACCTTAAATCTTGCCCTAAATGATATAAATATATTGGTGTTTGTGTTTGAATATTTTTGTTTTTTGCGAAATGACAACTAACAATATATATAATAGTACATTTGAAATAAACAATGGAACAAATTTTGCCATAAAAAAATAACTTAGTTGACAATTTAGTTCGCATTTTCTAAATTAAATTTTTATAGATATTAAAAACGGGTTTTCTCATGAATCCATACTTAAAAACTATGAAAGAAGATTGACGTAATTTCGTGGGATGTATTTAACAGGATATTCGCAGTGCGAAAAAAGCACATATGTGCAACAAGTTTTGTCAAAAAAACAAAAAAACGTTGTGCTAAGGAAATAATTTAAAAAAACCGCTGAATTGCGTAAAAATACGTTCTTCATACAGGTACTATCTAAATGCATCTTGAAAGAAATATTTTTTATCCAAAATTATACAGGAAAGTTAAACGAACATTGGTTGCGCGGGTAGTGATAACAATCATTATAATCAAGGTTGCGGTCTTGATATAAACACCTGACCCGTTAATTACTTACATATGTCAGTATAAACTAAGAATTGTATAGTGTAGAAAAGGCAATTCATCCAGTAGACCGGTTTCGTCATTATTGGGAACTCATCGTGTACTGGCCAGAATTTGCCGCAGACAGGACTCGAACCTGGGCACGTCTGCTTCGGAACCTAGTGCTCTAACCATTGAGACATCCTGCCGCACACTACACTGCACACAATTTTCAGTTATATACTAACTAATGAAACCTGGTTAGTTTATTTTTCCTTTAGGTGGAGCTCATATGGCATCCATTTAGACCCAAAGTTCCAACTAACCATCCACAATCTGTCGTTACATATATTTCATTATATAAATGTTCATTTCAATACCACTTACCCATGTAGTGTGGTGTCTGTTCAGTAGAGACAGATTGGGATGGTTAGTTGGAACTTTATAGCTCTAAATGGATGCCACTATAAACTCCACCTAAAGGAAAAATAAACTAACCAGATTACATTAGTTGAGTATAACTGAAAATAGTGTACAGTTTAGTGTGCGGCAGAATAGCTCGAGTAATTAAACCAGGTTCGAAACGGACAACGTATTGATTCGAGTCTGTCTTGCAGCAAATTCTGCCCAGTTACATGATGAGTTCTCAATAGAACGAAACCGATACTACTGGATAATTGCCTTTTCTACACTATACAATTCTTAGTTTATACTGACATATGTAAGTAATTAACGGGTCAGGTGTTTATATCAATACCGCTACCTTGAGTATAATAATTATACAGGAAAGGTTTTATTAATATCTATGAAGTAAAACACAAAATGTAGAAGGAATTAACAAAATTACACTAAGCCCTTCCTACTATTATTTAATTAAACAATCATTGATTACGCACCTCATGATAAAATTTCTTTAGATGAATTTTGCGAAACTAATTTTATTCATCTAAGCACACAACTTAGCAAAACTGCGGCATGTCACTAGTACTGACAAATCTACCATGGCCGTCTTCACAGCATAATTGAAAATCTGACTAACGAGGATAAAAGATGCCTATATAAGGTAAGAAGAATCGGAAATGATAATTATGTAAGTTCGAAATGCGTCACTTAGTAGGAATGATAATAGATATTTTATGTTGTGAGTCTCAACGAATAAATGTAAGATAGTAGTTAATCAAATAACAAAGCAAGACGAAGATTAGAAAAATAAAATATATGACTCTCACCTCTAGTAGACTCGTATGCACTATTTTCACTATAAATTTCGACTCCTAAATTTCTAGTCAATTAAATTTTTTGCAGCATTACTATTAGGGAATACCGCTTATCTTTTCCCGCTTTTCATCTTCATATGCATTGCCAACTTATCGAGATAAATCAAAACGTCATTGTGATCTGATTATGAATTTCGAAGGTCGAAACGCGTCAGCACGTGTGCATGACGGTGGTTTTGCTAGGTTTTGCAAACGCTTAGATACAGCAAGATTGAGTTTTATCTTAATCTTGCATACTTGCTCTATAGAATAAATACAACTAGACAGAATTTTTTTTGCGTAACTTCTATACACTACATATATCTTTAACTGGTTTTTAGATCTGCAAAAAATCTGTTCCAGGTAAATTGACAACAAAAATATTGAAATACAATCAGACATCTTATCTTGACTGTAGTTGCAGCAAGAACCACAAAGATTTTTAACAATTTAGTGGCATATTAATTAGTAAAATTACTTAGTACTACTCTAAATAGTGATCTCAATTGTGACTTATACTTACCGATTATGAGGTGGTTGACATCAACCTTCAAAGGCCCAAGCTATCAAAAAAATTTTGCTCATTAATTTAGCAAACACGAAGCGTATGTGTTGAGAAAATATAATCCGAGTTCTCTAAAGGGGCTTCAAAGTAATGCTACATTAAATACCTGCAAGTATAACTACTCACGTTATGGGTATTGCCTCAGGATATTGATGCGCCTTTGGATACAATCAAAATCAAATCACGAGACTGCAATGACGTGCAAAGCTGTCAGGTGAGCCTATCCTATTCGTTAGTCCAAAGAGTCCGCAGGAAAAACCTAAACTAAAAGTGTACTTGACCTAAAAACCTTCGAATTGGTGCCAAATTATTTATACGATTAAGTGTAGTTCAGTATGAATACTTGGCCAAATGGAACTAAAGCAAACCTCATGCTTTTGTAAATCACAGCAGATTTTGATACGCCTAGCTTATCTAGCGAATAAATGATAGACTAATTTGCCAAAATCTGTTAGAACGGTGCTGTTCAGTATGATACTATGTTTTGGATAAACGTTAACTAAATCGAACGCATATTTACAGACCTTATCAGTTGTTCACATAGTAAACACAATTCCTTGAGTCTTTGATTTCTTTTCAACAGACAGAAAATCTACGCCAGTATATGCGAGGTTAACAATTAAGCTATCACAGAGATTTGAAGTGACCGCAGTAATAACTGCATTGACAGATTGATGAATAAAATAGTCAGCAATGCGATATCGTTGTCAAATGCTGAATTCAGTCCAACAGCATTATGAATGAAAATTACTGGTGCGAATACAGGTCGATTTGACCTTAAAACGAGTATCTAGCAGACGAACAGTGTTGTCCACAAGACCACCAGTAGCATAGCTAACTAAAACTTATTCTTTGACGAATTGTTGAAAGCGATTAAAATAATTTGAAAAATAATGATTGTAAGACGTTGTGCAATTACGGCATATTGAGTTTTATATGGTGGGCATGAATTTGGTTTTCAAATCAAGTTGTTCTTTGCGCAAAGCTATCACACTTCACGTAGCTTCCACAGTTGTCTGTTGCAGTACAATTGATAGTACTCATAGGTCTGTAAAATCTTGATTCCTTTACATTTCCAGGTGTAGAACCAAGTTTTCCGAATTTTTTAGAACCTATATTTTGTCTTATCAAATCGTTAGATTTATTTACCTCACTCTCACTCTGTATAACCTATCGCAAAAATAGTGAGATTACGTAAACCGGGAATCTAGAATTACTGTAATATAATAAAACTGAAAATTTGGTTGTTCCTTCTGCGCGTCTGGAAAAGTAATTAGAAAACTTGACATCACGGATGGGCGTGTTTGTCAGTCAATACGGGTTGCTTATATTTATTTATTCTATAAATGTCCATTTTGGATTAGAGTACACATATATGTGCATATCGTGTTTTGTGTGTGCGGATATTTTCGTGCATACGTGTAAATGTAGGAGATTAATAATTAAGGCAAGATTTTAGGGCAGAAAAAAATACTTAACGAAGTAAAATAAATTAAAATACGAGGATATCCCATTTGCCACAAGTTGAATTTTCTGTGAAAAAGGCATCGACCCTGAACGTGGGACAGGAAAAAAAATGTCCCAAAATTTGTAAAAAATTGAAAAAACTTTGTTGAACGCATTTTCAGAAAGAAACTATTTGTGGACGGCTTTAGAGTGACGGAACTAGTGAGAGCCAATGAAGCAGTGAAAAAATAATCTGTGCACCTGGAAATGTAAAGGAATCAAGAATAAAACTACCCATGAGTGATATTAATTATCCCGCAATATACTACTGCGGAAGCTATCTAATTGTGATCTATTGCACACCATTCCAGATAAAAATGTTGTCACTTTTGCAATAGGCCTTATTTGATCGAACTTCACCAATAATTTTGTTTGAAATAATTAGGATTGCATATATTGCATCATGAAGTAAACATAACTAATGAAAGATGAAATAAAAGGTAGTGTACCCTGCTGTATATGGGCATCAAAACGGCATAATTCATTTATTGGGGCGGATTATTTCATCCACATTGAGGACTTATCCTTTAACAGATCGTTTTTAGAATCTTATTTATCAATCGAATGCCATTTGTTCGAGAAGATTCAAAATCCATCCCGAAATGAGAGATAAAATTTTTCTCTCAACAAAATTTTTCTTGATATCGATGTGTCAATTCAACACTAATTCGGCCATTTGCAATCTGTAGCGAAATGAAAATTTGTTTAAGTGCATAAAAAATAGCGCTGCTGAAATTTGGGGAATGCGAACTCTATTAACAGAAAAACTATTGAAAATATGCAACATCTCAGCGTTAAGTTAGATGTAGTTGTTAAATTTTGGTGCTTCTTATAACATATCAACAGACTAAAGCCAAATTTTGCCGCGGTTTATTACTTAGATGGCAGAAAGCTGAACACGAATATGTGACCACATTTTCATTGCGCAACAAATACCGTATATGAAGAGTCTTTATAGTGGAGAAAGCGAGAATTTCTCTAGTTTTGTCCCTGCCAAAAATAGAAAGACTTGTTGAAAACTTTTATCCATACAGTTCTCAATGCTATTTATTGAGTAAAATTGCATGCGATCCACTATGGGTTTAGTCATTCTAGAAGTATCGCTGAAATTTTGTTTATACTTTAATTGTAGGAATAGTCAGGAAGAATACGTGTGGCCGGAAGAAAGGAATTTGAAATCGAAACGGTAAATCAATTCGTTTTTATCCAGAAATAACAGTTATCTAATCCATAACTCTTGAGGCAGATAGAAAAAGATTTATTGATGGGTTATTTTTTGGTCAGGAAATGAACAGCAATTGAATGTTGTATTTTCCTTCATTTTAAAAACACAAAAATGGGCTTCCTTTATGAATGTAATAAAAATATTAATCATTTTCGGCACAAATAACAGTTGCGTGCTGTTCAATTTCCAGTAAGAATTATTTGGCATGAAAAAAAATATAGAAACAGGCTTTTCATGGTAAATTTGCTTACGTTATAAAACAAAAGTGCATGGTTTCAAAACTTTGTAAAACACTTGAAAATATATCACATAATACAAGTGAAAATGACAGTTGCTTAGTTGGAACTACTAGAAGTTTACTTAGAATAAATTATGCAAACAAAATTTCTATTGAACCCTTTACATATAATTAATGGTGAGGAACACTTACTTTAAGTTGCTTAATACCTAAATAATTTCGACTGTGTAAACAGGTTGAATAAAACAAATATTCATTTATTTCCTCAGCGAAGGCATCGTATAATTGTGTACCTTACCGAGGTGTATAACTAATAAATTTAAAACTTTTTACTGAAGATCCAGAAACGCAGTGTATATGCTTGGTTGAAAGGCCATCGCAGCAAAACTACCATACGCAGTATGCATAAATAAATATCGCATTTTTAATTGCATCCATAGACGACACGATTCATTTTGTGCCAATTAGGTGGTAAGGAAAATTTACCAGTGGGAGGGAACTAGATTGCGTGGAAACAAAAAAAAGATTCGTGGCAAAATTTCGGATGCTATCAAAGTATCACGAAAATAGAAGGTTTAAAATGTTAGCTATACTGACGAGAAGATTTTAGATAATATGAATTTCTATTATATGAATTGCTATCTGGTTAAAAAAATCTCTGAATTTTCTAATAGTATAAAGAAAGAGCGATTTTTAATAAACCTCCCATGTGTTTCCACAAATATTATTGTGCATTGAACTGAAATCATCAACATTTATAACCATACATAATGTCAGTTTATCAGACTACACAATATTTATGCAGACACACTTAGAAAACCTTGAAGATATAGCAATTTAATTATCTATTATCGTTAGCTGAAATATTCAATTACTTTTGTTAAATATGCAATTATGTTTTGGAGTACGCGAAAACTTACTGATAATTATTTTAATAGGTATGCTTAACTTTGGAAGAATAATCAAACCGCTCGCTCATAGAGTATTATTTTGAATTTAGCAAATGAAAACTTCCATTGACAATAGCTAAAAAATTTTAGATGAGATAACTACTATCGTTTTGAAAATTTCTGGCGCAGTCATCTAACAAAATTGATGACTAATGAAACTGCAAATGCTTGACTAGACTACCAAAACACGCACCTCTTTCACATAAAACCAAAAAAAAATTAAATGTTAAACTAAAAGTGCAATAGTATAAGCCTGCTGAATTGCTCATATTTTTCTTACGAATTAACAGATTGATGCGCGTGTTTTCTTGACTGAGTTCAAGGAGTTTGTTTAATTAAATGAACATGGGCTATTCTATCTCAAATAAACTAGATACCTTTCAATGGCAAGTGTTGCTTAAAACCGCATTGCAAATGGTTTGCAAATGAGCACAATTCTCGGATTTACCATTATGTTCTGGAACTTGAAAACAAACCTATTTTCAATTATTTGTCAAGCAGTACACACGAAGAAGCAACTTAGAGCAAATAAAGCTATACGGACACCCCTGATTAAGCATCAGTAAACAGTGTTGCTCTTTGCACATGTGTTTCTTCTTCCTGGCGACTCGCAATCACCAGACGGCACAACGCTTTATACTAAATAGGCATTAGTTTAAAAAATTATGAACATTTAAGTGTTGAAACCTCCAAAATGTATGTCTACCCGATCAATATTAGATTGAAAGTCACATAAAGTCTTTAGTGATGGTACTACAAAACAATTTCAATATCTATAATATTTACCACATTGTTAGAGGCATCATGACTTTGATTAAAGAGATTGACATTATTTCACTATAAATAAGAATGTCAACAGTTTTGAACACCTACTAAATCGATCAAAATCAGTTGCTTTATTTTCATGGTAATCCTGTTATCATTCAGTGAAGCATATGGTAATTACATGTTCTGGATGTCCGAGAACGAATACGTTTGTATTTAAGTATCAAGCATTGTGTACCTATTAACCACTTCATTCCAACAGAAACATAATGATATATCAATATCAGCATGAAAAAAAATGTAATCCAATTTAAAACACTATGCAAAAACACATAGGTACATGAGGTCACACCGTCTATTCATGCTGACTTTGACATATACTTCTGGCTCTGTCTGAATTAACGTGTTAATTTACTCGACATACGCAATAACTAACAAGCAAAAATACGTTAGAATTTTAAGGATAATGTTCGAATGTTCTGGCAAAGATTTGTGCTCTAGAAAAATATTGTAAACAAATTTAATTTGCTGAAATTATAATTATTTGTGAAATTTATGAAAAGTAAGCTATCCTTGCTATATATACATATATTTACAGAGAATACAAAAATCTGTCAGACATGATCTTCTATTCAGATTAAATTAATAGCGACATCACTGTAGAGGCGAAAAGGACCGTGGCTTATTACGCAATGGAAGAAATAACAAATCAATTTTTCAAAAAATTGCACATTGCGGATCGTTATTATAAAAATGTGGAATTAATCATTTTCCTATTTTATGTAGGCACACGTATGTGCGAAAATTCGAATTCAAATCGAAGTCTCAAAAGTTAGAAGAAACATTTTCTCAGCAAGCAGCAAAAATTGCAGCCATTAAATGTATTTTCCTTAGGTATTATTTGGAAAAAAGCGTTCGAGTTTAATGAAAAACAGGACGAATTTATAACGTTTTTTGTCTGGCATTATTATGAACGATATATACAAATTCTGCATCGAAACAATAGAACATTGGCATTAGTACACATGTAAAAAACTCACTGCGTTTAAGCAATTACTATTATCAGGCATTTTATTATCATTTTGCACATAATCAGTCGGACTTGATTCCCGAGTTACAGGTTCTCGAGTAGGTGCACGATTTCGCCGATTTCTGACGCTTCGTCCTGAGAATTGGTCACCGTTTTGGCACGACTTATAGCTCTTCATTTTAGTCAGACCATGAAATCGTATATTGCCATCAATTTCATCTGCGATCTCAGCATTGTCCTGTGCAATATCACCGTATTTAGCAATGCCTGTTACGTCATTAGTCACGTCGCGTAAGTGGTTTTCTGTCTCGTCACCCATATCATCAATGTCTGATAGCGGCTGATGGTCAGTAGATAAACAATGCCAAGAACTTGCATCGATAGTTTTACTGTTAGAATCGTTGTGGCAATTTAAATCCTCGCAATTGTTGCTTTTGCATTGTCTGACCGCCTGGGCTTTTGACGTAACAGTTTCATTTGCAAAAGTCGGCTCTAAATCATCGATAATGTCTAGCGGCAGAGCAGAAGACATATTCTCTTCACTGTAATCTTTTTCATCTAAAATCAAACCTGGAATCTGAAAAGACCAAAAGTTAATATTTTGTTAAAAATTATGGAATCTGAAATATATGCCAAGCTCACATACGCTAGTTTTCAATAAGTTGGTATTTGTTAATCACAATTAAAATTTATTTCTGTTGTAAATATACGGCGGGATATTAGCAACAAAAGGAAAAATCAATAATTCAATAGAAGTTTACCATTTAATGGTAGGGTTTGGACAGTTTATCTTCCATATTGAAAAGTTTCTGGCTAAATAATGAGAATTTCTGATGTACGTTTGTGCGTTACATTATATTACCATCGGTGTCTATCTATTAAATTACTCTAACATCTAATTAAGCGACAATCAATTGTTAAGCACAAAAAGCATAAATATGAAAACGAATACAACTGAAGTTTGAAAACATAATTTCTTTAAAATTTATCGGACCCTTGTTCTGAAAAAATACAACCGAACGTTCAAAAAGTTAACATTTATGTAGTTTACATTACACAATAGCTTGTATATGCGTATGCATGTATATACACGTGAGTGAGTATATTCAATTTACTAGTCATTTGAATGGAGGGAGTCACGAAAAATCTTTAGAAGTATTGAGATACATGTGTGTAATCTTGCAATATTATATATATATATATATATACATATATGTATATACTATATATATATATATATATATATTTAAATCAGTATAAACTAATCACTGCCTAGTGTATTAAGGACAATTCATCCAATAGACGGGTACTGTCCTAAATGCGAACTCATTGGTTCTGTCCAAAAATTGCTTTCCACGTGGCTCGACTCGCGGTACATTTGCATTATAGCGTGGGTTTGTTTCCAATTTGCCACCTCTGCTGTATACTTAACGCAATTTAAAGTTTTACAATCATTTATCGCTTTGATTAGCTTATTCGTCAGGTGCTGCCTTTACGTTATCTCGACAGACCTAAATATACAACTAGCCACCCTTAATTATCTATTAGGGCACATAAAATATATCACCTGGGAAAGTTATATTATATTGATTATTTATAGCATGATATTACAAAAAACATTTTTGCAATATAAACTGTGCACAGTTTAAGGTAGCAAAAATATTAAATCAAATTCCCGCTATAGATCTACGATGAAAAGGGGATTTTAATAAAATATCAACTAATTATTTTTCTCAGTATTTCCTGTTTAGCATCATTTTTCAACGAGTGTACTAATTAGAAATTCGCGATCTGGTGTTATAGAAGAGACATGAAGCCGCTTGTGGAAATAATATACCATTAGATAATTATGTTAAGATATTATTTTAAATGAGTCATCAGTACAAAATCAAGAATGCATTAGATAGAAAAGGAAATTTATTAAATCGATTGAATTTTTCCTTCGCGTTCAATTATAAAATATTTGCAAATGAAACTTCAACAGATGCAAGAACCCCAATAAAATTGTATCCCAATATTGCATTTCATTAAATGCGGAACCTTACTACCCACATAATAAAATTTAATGAAATATACTCAATTCGATATTTTAGTCAGTCATTCCTTCGGGTGAAACACTTTTGACACCCATATCACAAAAATTTTCTAATGGCATTCTACAATCTGTGAATACGAAATTAAGAATGTTCCAAGTTTAGGAGTAATATAGAATTAATTTTGTTTAGCCTTATTTTATTTTATATTATTATATATCATATTATATATTAATCGAGAGGATCTGTTTGGACCTAATTGGGCACACATCAAGTAAGTTCAAGTAGTTGAATGCATTTGATAAGTGTCCAACATAAACAAGAATGGTCCAATTTGTGAATTTCTTTTTTAATTTTATGCAATATTTAGTTTTTGCAGGCGGTATATATATTGATATATATGTCTATATGTATAAATAAATAAATTAAAAAAAAAAATATATATATGTGTTAGATTAAGTGTATATATGAAAAAATATAGTAATATAACATAAAATATTCTTTGATAATTATATTGAATTATGATTAGAGCAATGCAAGAGGTATTTCGAGAATGTCGTCCATATTTTTTTAGCTTAGGTATTATTTCAGTGAACCTTGAAATAATATATATATATATATATATATATCTTTTTGGGCGAACCCTTTTAGGTATACTTTTTCCTTCATGTATAGTGTTATATTTTAGGTGTGACAATTGTTTAGTTGTGCTCATGAAGCTGAGTTACGAATTGTCCTCATTTTTTATACTAAATTCATTTTCCTAGAACAGACTTCTATTTTCAATTATTCACTATGCTTAATTTAATTATTTGTTACAATTTTTGACTTGGTGTGGGCATGTTTAATTTGAACGAGTTTAAGCACCTGTGGTTAAACCGGACCTACACATTTGCCTGTGTTTTGCAGTAACATTTGATACAAGATTTGATGCAACCATAATATTGAAATTACCTCAACACTGATAATGACATTTTTACTAAACGTGTGCAGCGTGTTAGAACTATGCTATAAGAATACGAAAACATTTGGATTACCGAAGACGTGATCTGCCTAAATATAATATTAAATCAAGTAATACTAATGGAAGATTGTTAATATGTTGCTAGTAAAATGATGCATCCAATTATTTAGTTGACAGCTTGTAGAAATTGACTTATTAAGATTTTCAGACGTATTTTGATGTGAATCGAGATGACAGGGAATAAAATCTTTCGAAGAAGGATTTCTCAGTCATATTGTGTGGATGTTGTTATGAAAATGGTTAAATTATAATTCGTGGAATTTAAAAATTATAAATCAGATGTCTATAACATGCCGCCTTACACAAAGTACATGAAATTGGAAGTGGTTCCGTTATGCTTTATGTCTGATTCGAAACATGAACGTCGTTTAAATGCTCTGAAGGTAAACTCTGCTGTAACTGATAAGGAAAAGAGGTTTGCGTGTTTTTTGTAAACTTTATCTTAATTAATTAAAAATGTTAAATATCTACCTATCGGATGAAAATTCGGAATATTTTACTCAGTCTTGTTGCTCATTCAACATTGAAATATCTTACCTTGTGGAGAGGTTTTTGCCTATTTTTGCCATTACAAAACACAAGATAGAACCGACCGACTGATTGCTTTCAAAGCTGAAAATTTAAAACAAACGCCGTCGTCGTATCAAATGAAAAGCGCAATATCAAGGACATCACGTACCTAGAATATATGCCAGTCTAGCTCAATTTATATGATATATTTAATAATAAAATGACCATTTGCATGTTTGAAGATTATTCTAATTAAAATCAAGGAAATGCACGAAAGTCATTTTTATGGAAATAATTGCAGGGTACAAACTGCAATAAATGGATAACGTGTTTTACATCCCGAGCTTTATTTGTTTTGCTGAAACTGGTCTTCATAGCTAATTAAATCAGCAGAATATTTAAATAAAGTTCGCGGATTTAGAATAAACAAAAAGCAAAATTTAAATATAACCAACATTACTTTTGTGGGTAGTAATACACATAATCTAAATCAGGTTTGCAAAATTGAGAATTTTAAACTGGTTAAAGATCATAGTAAGGCAAAACCAACAAAAGCGTAATAAATAATTTGTGAATTAAATTGAACAGGTTGTGAAATTTATATATTATCACAAAAAATATTTGTGTGAATCTGTTTTAAATTGAAATAATAACAACCTGCGTTAATTGTGAAGACAGATACTTGTAATAATAATGCATGCGTGTAAACTAACCCAGATTCCTCACTAAGTTGTATAAGCTATTATTCATAACAAAATAACAAAATTCATTATTTAAAATAATTTAGATTACTCACACATACAATTACTTACTGATCATGTGAAATGACTGAAAATTCTTCTGGGGCCTTTTACTAATAGCGTGAATGAATCTAGTTTCGGTGATAATCTATAAGATAGGGATCTAATAAATTTTAAATAATTTGTAGAAGTTCACATCAAAATATCATCCGTTGAATTCGTTTGATTAATTTCTTAAATATAATCGATCGCACACTTCATAACTTCATACTGAAACCGGCATATATGTGTAACTTGAAATTACAGATATTATGAACCCGAAATAAAAGGTGAATATGCCCCGATACTGTAAACTATTCCTTAGTGAATGTGGAATGCGATTTATGCATGAAGTATGGACAATCTAAGCTTACCAGAATTTCCTTGGCTATTATGATGTGAAAATATATGATAAAACGAGTTCTGATAATCATCGTATGATCTTATGCAATTTTATGGTATTCGAAACACGGAAGCGTTTCGTACGATCGGGGTCTTGCTTTCTTTTTGAAAAAAGTAATATGCAGCGAAAAAATCAACTAGAACTGATGTTTTTAACCGAAGTGTTTTCCGAAAATTGTAAAAATCCAATTTCCACGCTTAATACTTCCCAAGGAACCAACAGAACTTTGGAAGTCTAAATAATTTGCTGATTTAGTACTGTTGGAGGAGTGCTCATCACCTAAAACAGTCTAATGTTGTATTCATTTACAAAAACGAGACTATCAAATATGAGCTATACGTTTCGTTTGGCTCTACATTTTAATCGCCGGGATATAGTTACACTTCCGCCTACCAACACAAACACTTATGAATAATTTATTTAAGAAATAACTTCTAATTGGAATAGCGGAAACGGTGAGAAAAATCTAAATTTCTTAACCTCTCTCCATTGTGGATTTTGCGCACGAAGGAGAATTTGCCACCAACGTAGATCACTTTGCATTCAAAATCAATGTCTCAGTGGCTGCAAAGGCAACACTTTGAAGTAAGTATACTTGTCTAATGAACTTTGTTTACCATTAGGTTTTCTGCAAATTTAAATTTCATTATCAACATCTCCTCTCAAAAAAACATTCAGTTATAATTGAATATTTGTAGTTTTAAATGTAAAGCGCATGCGAAAACTGGCATTTTCTTACACACCATATTGAATAGTATCATATGAACAATATTTGACCATCAATTTCAAATTTATAAAGCTACAATTATCTAATTTATGATAGAGCAACGTCGTTTTATTAAACATTTCTTTATTACAAAAGAAAGTTGAGATTTTTTGAAATACCAGCCTATTCTGGTAAGAATTCACTAAGCAATTATACAACGCATTATTAGTTGCAATATTTTAAACTAATCGATGAGTCACTTATGAGCACATTCCGATCGACAAAAACCAATCGTTTGCAATAATTAAATAGTATTTCCTTGCTCGTCCTATTAGATTTTTTGAATGCTAAGTTATTGGCATTTAGACGAGGTATTTTTGCAGAAACAAGACGATTCTGAAACAAATTGCAATATGGACTGAAGAAAATTACCACCTAAGATCATTCAAAATTAGAAGGTTTTTTAAATAAAACGTTTGTACATGCTCTGTTGGCCTAGAAATCCAAATGTATGAAATGCAATAAATGTGGTTTGAATAAACACTAATTAGTTTAAATCATCAGAAGATAGGCTTTATTGCTCACCTACCGATTGTATTGACGACACTCCTTCATCTAATTGGGATAGAGATTTCAAATCGCTGAAAGAGCACATGTTCCAGTAGGATGTGTGCGGTCGCGATGTCACGCAAACATTGCTAAAACTGTCAGCAGCTGTTATCCAGTTGGTCTCGCTGGCAGCTGAATGACTGCAACTGCATTCCTTGTGTTTAACTCCTGCGGATTTCAGCATTGACGAGTTACTTGTATAGCCAGTATTGTTTAAATATGACGCAGAAATTTGTGACGTGAATAAATGGTTCTTCTGGGTTTTACGTATTTCGGACAGTACGTCTCTGTTTGCTTTTATTTCGTTTTGGTTCGTCCGTCATTTATTTAATTCGAGAAAGTAAGTAGAAAAGGTTTAAAGAACAATTTAAGTTTATATTAAAATTTAAATTACTTTGTTTACTTCATAAAATGAAAAAAAATCTTTATCAGAAATGTTTGAACTTTCAAATAATAACGTAAAATAATTTACTCGATTCAAGATTCAGTCTTCTTGAACGCATGTTTGACACAGTTGAATAAAACATCCAAACGTTTGCTATACCACAAATCGGCCAAAATAAATTGTTACAATGCAACATGATTGTAATACAGAGCTTCCACACCGTCTGCAAAAATTTTTAATCACATAAAATTGACTATTTCGTGTGATTCAAGATACAAATATTGCCTGCAAGAGCAAATATTTTTTATAAACTTGTAAGTTCTTAAATTTTAAATTGGTTTTCTACGATAATTATATAAAATATTTTCTTCAAAATCGATAGGCAATTATGGTGAAATTATCGCCGATTTTTTTAATTTAACCAAAATTTCTTTAATCACAGCACTTTGTTGATATTACGAAATATGTGCTTGATAAGATAAAATATAATTAAATTCTGATCATAAAATTATTTACGAAGTAGATAAATTATTCAATATTAATATAATTTTTAAAAATATTTGTAAGTTTTATAAGCATTATTTGTATACCCTATATAAATATCATAACAGGATTTTAATAATAATGAACTATTACTTTAATATGTAACTGAAATATTTTTAATAAAATCTCACCTTTAATTATAGCATATTCATACTTAGTGCTATAATATGAAATAAACTAAAATACACTGTTTGTATGCCCTAAGACCTAAGCATCCTAAACAAGGTTTTTGAAATAGACGTTAATCAATTTTTCAAGTATCTGAGATTTCAAAAAAAAATTTCTATTGAAAACCAATAATTGTCATCCAAAATGATCAAAATGCGAGATAATTAAACGCCTACTGCAGTTGCATTACTTTGTTTGAATTAATAATATTTTCATTTCAATGAAAAATAAAGAAATCGAATAGTTTGAATTTAAACTTGTTCAAATTTGTAAAACTAGAGAAATATTAATTGTGAGCATTATACTTTATACAAACATATCTGTCCTTGTGAGGTTAAATAAAATAAATTATACTAAATGAATGTGCGTTTTGATTAGAATGGCGTGATTGTGTCATGTAATAAACGATATGTCATACGAATCGCGCAATCAAAAACGTTTTCAACTAATCGTAAAAAAACTTTACTTTAATTCTTAGAATTGGCTTTTGAAGCAGCACATATTATATAAAGCAGACAAAGTCAAAGAATAACGGTGGGCCCTTGCATAATTGAAAATTATATCATGCCAAATTTGAAGGTGGCTGCCTTGTTTGAATGTTACCACCACCTGTGCAATCAAAGTTTGTCTTATCGTATATATATGTGGCGAAAGCTGCAAAAAGTTAATGTTCATGACTGCATAGAAATTGTGCAGCTGACATTTTCAGTCAAGTACAATTTAAGCGAGACTCATAATGTTAAGAGCTGTATATCTTATTTTGCTTTCACATACATACACACTCTCTCTCTCACACACAGAAATATATGTATATATATATATATATATACTATATATATATATATATATATATATATATATATATATATATATACGGCAGGTTAAATACAATGGGATTGGTGTTTACTTCAAGCTCGCATAATTGATTGGAAGAATTGCTTTCATATGAAAGGTCGGAATTGTTCATTTCATACATATATTTGCCTTCGTTTTCCTGTACAATGAAACTTCCATATAAAGGCAGTCAAAATTTAAAGTTGTCAGAAACTTATCAATACTTCACGACATATCTAGCTTCTGCTCGTCGCTGTATAATTTTGATACTATTATTATTAAATTTAAAAATGACATCAGTATAAAATTTGTTGCATTTAATTGGTCTATCAGTCAAAGCTTATATAGACGTTAAAGTTTTGGAAAAGGTAGCGTAAAAATGATACATTTTAAATTTATCGTGGGTAAGAAAAACAAATACAAATTCGAAAAATTTGAACTACTCTTATTTAAACCAATTCCATTATGTATGTATATATACATTTATTTGAAATGCGAGCCTTACTAAATAATAAAAATAATAATAATATGTTAACAATAATAATAATAATAATAATAATAATAATAATAATAATAATAATAATATGTAAATAATAATAATAATAATATTAAACTCAAACGAATCGGCAACCGAAAAATTACCCAGTAGTATTGTGGAAAGAACATTATTATCGGCTTATTAAGCATTTACTGTTCCCAGGTGATTTGACGCGCAGTTCACGATAGTCCATACTACGAGTCAACCGAAGAAATCTTACAAGGCTGGCGTATTCCAAAACTGAGCAGTTAAATGAAGATGAAGCAGTGTTACAAGCAAGAATCGGGTGTGTGTCTTGTGTATAAGATGAACTAAGTCATTTTACAAGAATGAGATTACTTATGTTTTTACCAGCAGTTATGACGAAAGACAAAGGAAGAATTTTGAAGAAATTAGAAAATGATATAGAATCTGGAGTTTTATGTGATTTTATACCAACCGATCTTGATAAACGTGTGCTTAACTAATCAAAAATACCAATCGATGGGCCGAAATTATGGAATACATTCTTTTAATGAATGCGATGTTGATTTTGAGGCAGAATTTGAATTGCTATTTGAACAAACAAGTGAATTGGAACTTAACAGTATTGATTACAAAAATTGGTACAAGGCAACATTACTTGATCCGGCTTCACATTTTATAATGGACAAATCTGACTACCCAAAAATGATGGAAAACGTGTTGAATGACCGTACAAAATTCACGCGTCTACACGATAAATAAAATAAAATGGACAAAGTGGTGCGCATAGTAATAAATGAAATTATGATCCTGACAGATGTCGGTTTAATTAATGAGATTACTGCACAGAAGCTCAAGCCATTTGAATCATATACGACAACACTGTACGGATTACCAAAAACACACAAAAAGGATTGTCTTATGAGGCCAATTTTATTAATGGTCAATTCTACGTTTCAAGAACTAGCTAAATGGTTAGTTCGTATACTTGAACCATTATGTAAACTACTAGGTAATTATTCGGTTGCCGATTCGTTTGAGTTTGTAAACATAATTCAAGATATAAATGTTAAAAACAAGATTTTGGTATCTTTTGATGTTACGTCTTTGTTTACAAATGTTCCAATTTATGAAACCATTGACATTATATTCAAAGCAGTATAACAAGACGTATTACCATTGCCAGTGTCAGGTCGCACTCTACGCAAGCTTATCGTATTATGCACGAAAGACGTACGGTTTCGTTTAAATGGAAGCATATATAAACAGACTGTTGGTGTGGCAATGCAGAGCCCCTTATCTACAAAGTTGGCTGAGATTTTTCTAGGGCATTTAGAGAACACATTATTAAAGATTGATATAAGTAAATGTGCTCAATATATACGGTACCTGGATGATATTTTCCTTGTCCTTAAGAACAGGTCGCAATTACGAACACTGCTTTAAAGTTCCAACTAAGCACATAAGAATATTGGTTTCACGTCAAAGCACGAGAAAGATGATCGTCTGCTTTACTCAGATGTACTATTAAAAGAAGAAACTGATGGTAAATTAAATAGAACAATTTAGCATAAATCAACCTGGTCTGCACAGTATTTGCATTACAGCAGATCTTTGCCGTTTCGATATAAATAATCAACATTTCGTGGCTGCTTTTCAAGAATTGACAAGTTAGTTAGTCAAGATTCAACAGAAAACGAATATAATGAAGCAATTAACGATTTATTGTTTAATGGCTGTTCTAGACAATTAATTGTATCAATTATTAAAAGGGGAATTAAACAAAAACAGACGTATTATGGGCCAGAAAAGAAAACAATCTACCTAAACATCCCATTTAAGAGGGATGCAGTTTCCCGAATAGCACAAAAAAAAGTTGAAGCGGCATTAATAAGCAAATTTAATGCAGCTAAACTACGAGTGTTATTTAGGTTTACCAGCAATCAAAGAGAAACAGCCATTAATGTCGACATCAAATATTATTTACAATATACATGCGAAAGTTGTCAATAAACTTACGCGGGCCGATCGACCAGACCGTTAATTATTCGAATGAGAATATATTGTAACTGTATGAATTCAAATTGTGAATACATGTCTGCAATTGCACAACACGTCGTTGAAACATCACATCTATGTTCTTAAGACGTAGCATTTAAAATAATTATTAAACGAAATAAAGGGAACTAGCCCCATACGAAGCCTTATGGATAAACAGATTGCAACCGTATTTATGTAAGCAGAAGAAGCATGTTCAGGCCTTGGGCTTGAATTGGATGTGACGCACGCAATTGAATGGTTTCCTGTTTACATATTTATATTTTGTTTTGCTATTCAATTTGTATACAAAGAGGCGCTCATTTGTAGATATTTCAAAAGAAAATGAGAAAGAAATGTTTCTTGTAACCAATAAAATTTCATTGTGTTTTTGCACATGGAAAGGGTACTACGAATATAAACATTTAATAATATAAATCAAGCACTGTATAATGTAAAAAAAGCAATTCATCCTGCAGACCGATTTCTTCCGATCTGGAAATCTATAAGCCTGAATAGTATCTTTTTAGCCTACTAGACAACCAAAATCTGGCAATATGGATAAAAAACCATGCTCTCTGCGTAAGTGCCATTGAAAAAGATATTCATACGAAAAAGATCATTGATTTCGCGCGCGGGGCGATAAGAGTTATCTAAATCAATCTTGCGCGATTTTTACAAATACCAATCCCATTATAGATTTACGTTTTTCAGCTTAAAAAAACAGAAAAATGTATAAAAGGTAATTTATGCAAGAAATCAGTTTCGACCGTATTGATAAATCCCCAATTACTGTTCGTAAATTGTCTCACACAGGGCTCGAACCTGGTCCTGGTGTGCAATATTTTCCGTATAAAAGGTGGAGCCAGAAACCGGTTATGTCATGTATTCTCAGTAATACCTAAATTTGAACAGTATAGCCAATATCATTCATCTAAACTTCTGACCTGGGCGTCCAAGTGCGCACATCAGCCGAGGCTTAGACTGTCGCGGATAATTTTCAAAAAAGGAGCTTTTGCTAATAACACGCGCAATTCAAAACATAGGCAGCTGAAAATGTGCTTTGCATAAAAATCCAAGATATATACAAATGTGGTGCCTTTTATCACTTTTTCCATCAGGTATGATCTAATTAGCACACATGAGTCAGCTATTTTATTGTAAAATTTTGGCTGTGGCCATGATGGTTGCTAATAATATAGCACACTTTAATATATATATATATATATATATATATGCTAACTTTTTGTAAAGTTTCTATGGAAACTTGTTATTTATAATTATATAATTTTAACTTCGAAGCTGATCTGACTAGTTTTAATATTGTACACCTGCATTTGTTGAGTATTTTATAAGTATCGCTGGTTCCACACTTATCAGAAACATGATAGTGCCTGAAAAATATTGCCATTCCAAAATATTTGATCTGTAATTAATAGTGATATCCAGTTAACAAGTACCTGACTTGAACAATAGTTATCTACATGGATCTTTTTTTATTACAAGATTTTTTTAATGATTATTCGTCACCCATTATTTGTCATTGAAACGCAGGATTTTTAAAATCATGTGTTATTGTAATCTTGCAAATTTGGAAAGTCAACAATTTTTAGCACCTTTCTATATTTACCGTGATTACCAAACTTATTTTATTATGACATATAGTGTATGAACGTTTCTTGTATCATTATCGGTATTTTGTTCATGTTCATCAGTTACTTTTGTTCATAATGTTTTTTATATACGTCAAAATATACAAATAAAATAATACATGTTAATTTTTTACAATATCCATTTGTCAGCCAAATATTCTGCGGTCAGATTTAACGTAATGATAAAATAACAACGGAACGATGGATGCCCATTAGATTTGTACAAAGTTAACACTTAATGAATGGCCTTCCATGCAAGGGAAATGTAGATTTAATTTATTACAGCGTCTAATTGAGAAAAGGCTATATATATATATATATATATATATATATATATATATATATATATATATAACGGTATATTTGTAATTAGGAAGGAAAAATATTAAAAACAAAGTGGAAAATGGTCATTTATTTGGGGAATAATAAACTTCGCTTTACAATCTTTCATTTATATACATTCTGGGTTTTTATTTGATTTGAAATCTGACTCGGTTTTATTTATATTTCTTGTTTGGGCTGAGTAGTAATTTTTTGTGATTTTGTGTCTGTACATTTGTGATCCAATTATCGAATTATTGATTGTACGGCCGACATTTCTTGAAACATGTGCGAGCATACTAGTGTTGAGTGACACATTTATCCATTTTCTTTACCTAATTACGAATTGCGAGCTGATCCTAGATATTATGTATGACGTCGTGCTCTGATGATGATCATAGTAGGTCTTAACGCCTGTGACTGATGGTGGTTTTGCTATATTTTGCGATTGGTTAGAAACAGTGGGATTGGTCTTTATCCGAAGCTCGAATGCCCAGTTTAAAGGATTTCTATCATCATATGCGCAGAAAATGAGTGTTCCAATTTGGTTCATCATCTTGAGTTGTTAGCCTTTTTTCATCATCATTGAAACGATGAGTCATGTTTTTAACGCACAAATACATTATTTTATTCATTAATTAAACTAACAAACGCTGTGCTAATCAAGTACAGTATACGTCATCCATGTACTATTAAAAGCCACGGGTAACATATCAAAAATTCTTCAACTTTCCTTCAAGCTTTGAAATAAGTAAATCAGTTTTCTTCTCCTTGCAGTTCTGATTAGCTGAGAAGGTGAATAAGCGCATAGCCTCCATTCAAGCGTAAATCCCTCCTACATCTAGACCTGGAGAATTGTAAAAGGTTTTCCATTATTTTTTTTTGAATGATTTGCATAAATGGTTTGTTAAAATTTAAATAAGTTAAAAGAATATCGGTCAGAATATGCATAATTTTATCTTATTGCTCTTAATTCTGTAATGCATGGTTAAATTGAAGTATAACCTGAAAACTGCAAATGTACATCCGATATTCAATCAAATTTTTTTTCTTTCTACTCAACCAAGATGGTTATTCATTAATTTAGCTTTTATAGGTAAGTTTTAGCTTCAATCGTTCTTTTGGTGCAAATTTAGCGTTATATTGAAGAATTTATTTAAATCAAATGGCCTTGATTATTGATGGGATATAAAGATCACTCTATGAATTATTACACCGTTTACCATTTCGAAGTATTGTTTGGTATCTATAATTGACGTTTTAAGAAGAGCAAAATATCCAATCTGTTTTCAATACATCTAAAATACGATTTGTTTTTTAAACAGCTAATGAAGTGCAAATATCAACCAAGAGTGAAACAGGAAAAGAGAGAGAGCTCATTATTATTTTTCCCCTAAACGGTTTACTAGATCTTCTTTTTTACCAAATATGGATGAATTGGGTATTTTAAGACAATTTAATATTCGCGTCTGTAACAAGTAGTACAGGTTTATCATAAATCTATATAACATTATGGGATTTTATGCCAAATTTTTGGTCTGTTTTTTGCTTGCGTCTGCGCTAACTAAAGGGATTTTCAATTATAAAATTTTATTATATGTACATGAATAGGACATGATTGGGAATGTCCCTCATATTGCAAAATTTGATTTTGCCTGATGTAGAAGTGTTGCTTTTGGCATACATAACAATTTATTATGAGCAAAATTTAGCTGAACATTAAGAACAAACACAATTAAAAGAATAGGAAGGATTAATGACAGAAAGAGACGATAGAGATTCATTATTATGACAAAAAAGCATAAAATTACTTGGTCGAAATGCCGAAATTTGCAAAAGGTGCTATAGCAGATTCTTCTTTACCGGATTTTTCTACTCAAGATACATTTCGAACTGTATAAAATCGAGCGTGTTAACATTTCCAAATATTGTAATACCTGGAAGCCAAAAAACTATCTTTTTGTCAATTATTTTCAGTTTAATCAAATTTTTACAGAAATTCCTTTACTTAGTTTGAATTATGGGGATTGGTTTTAATATATTGTAATTTCTTAAACCAGTTTATCAATATTTAGTATTATTTGATAATAACTAATTTGATGATAGCTATCATGCAATTTAAGCAAAATGTATGATGAATTATAAAATTTCTTTTGTAAGTTTTGTTGCCAATGGTTTAAACATACTATAATAATCGAATTTAAAAACTTGAAATTGAACTGTTGAATTTTCAGAACAGATTTTAATCAGTTATTGAGAAAATAAATGTTACAAATATATATTTTTACGTTGTTAAATTGCAACCATTTAGATGTTCAGTCGGTCAAATGCGACTAAAAGTTCTAAATATGCCTTTAGCTATTTCAGAATTCCGATTCTGCGAAAGGGTCTTACGAAATCAATCGTATTTGTAAGACGACATTGATTGTGCAATAGACCAATTTAAATAAATATTTGAGGGATGATTTCAATGCAAAAAGATTTATGAAAAAATAATATCTACACTGTTATTTTCTATCGAATATAATTTTCTTGTTAAATAAAATAAGAAAATATTTTGCGTGAACTAAAAATACCGTTGCTTATTGTGGAAAGAGCTGCGTGAACACGAATAGAATATTTTAATATTTGTTACTGAAAGCAATTGTCACAAAAACCTATCAAAATATTTTGGCTTTTGTCAATTGGATGTAAATGCATATATTCTAAGGTATATTTTAATAGTTTTCTCTAATATGCCAAATATACAACCGAATGTTTTAATCAAGTTAATTGCTGTTGCTACAATTGGTCTAAGTAGTTTTACTTCATTGAAACAAACTTCAACTAAAATGGTTTTTATTGTATTTTAATTTTGTCCTTGGTTTTGCTATTAAACTCCTTTAACAATATTGTTATATAAATATTAAATAAATAAAACCGGTTTTATAAAGTCAAAAATAAAGCAATTCGCTGGTAAAATGATACATTATATAGCTACATAAAACATCTGATCACTTTATTGGCCTGACATTTCAACAAAGTAGCAGAAAATTCATTCAGTATTTAAGGCATTTTACGTCTAAATACAACTTAAAACTTGATTTTAAAAGCCATGACTAAGCAAAATTCAATGAATCTTAAATTACGTCTATTTTCAGAGCCCATATAATGAGTGCTTAAAAGGTATACTTATGCAACACAACAAGGTTTTCTTATGCTATCTAGTTCGTAATATTTCGATGCATACATTAGTTTATATGCAAATATTACTTTTGAGGTATCTGAAAAGAGAAATCACATTACTTCGCATTGATAAATGCTAGACAATTCTAATATGGTATAGAAAATAATTAATCATTCACGAGTAATAAAATTCAGAAGAAAAATAATAGATAACGAAAATGTTGGATTTCAATAGCTGAATAGAACATAATTATAAATTATTAGATTACAAAAGAAGTAATTGATTCGATTTGTTTCGAAATTTATTTTAATTTTAAGTTTCCCAATATAATGAAAAAATTAAGAATATAATTCTACTTATTCTAAGAAATCCGTAAAGTAAATAATCAAAGTAAGTTTTTCGCACCAAACTTTATTACATATAAACATAGAAAAAATATTTAAAAATATGATAAATAAGAAATAACTCATTTGAGCGCGTCAATTTGTCTAAATTATACTTTTTACGTTAATAGCATTTTCATATTTACTAATTAATATTATATATATGGTTAAACTATCAGTTTTTCTCTTACAAATTAATTAATCTAATCATAGAGATAAATTAGTGAATAGTTCTCTTCTTCATATCGCTGTAGAACAAAATTTATGACCGATGGAATCGTCCGATCGCAAAATCTTTGTAGAAATGATGGAAAATTTAGTGGGATATTTAAACAATAAGCTAATTATGCGGTGATATAATATGGCGTAATGCAGTACTGCTTTCTGCGCAGTTTTAGCCAAGGCCTATCAAATACATAGATCTCTCTCTCTCTCTCTCTCTCTCTCTATATATATATATATATATATATATATAATAAATAATTTCAGATAAACAGGTAATTCAGCATAAAAGCATAATTGTGTTAATTTTGATTTGAAATCACAATAAATGTCCATAGAAAGTTGCGAAATAACATGACGGCTATGCATTCACTTAGAAAACGGATAATATTTCACATTCACATTAAAAATTGTGTCGAATTTATTTAAACAACACAATAAAACTGTAAACATCATATGAAACATCTTTTCATGTGATTTAATCTGACGATAAGTTACTATAGAACATGTTAATTGTTTTATTTAAAATAGTTCGAAGACACAAGTTTAAATCAGGCAATCTTCAGAACCAGTTTAAACTTCAATTTTAAGCACAAAATACGTTTAATTAAAGTGAGATTTAGTCCAATGGCAGAATATATATATATATATATATATATATATATATATATATATATATATATATATATATATAAGAAATACATCCTTTATAAAACATACATTGAGCACGTTGCAATTGATATTAAATTTTGGGAAACAAGGGATGTTTAAATTTTGCATTAAATTGCGAAGTGATGTTTATATTATAATTCAACAATCTAAAGAAAAATCATGAAGGTTAGATATTTTAGACATATTTTCAAGAAAACCTTTCCTTTAAATTCTGTGGTATACTAGCCAGTCGTCCAACTGTCGTAAGTAATATGTACTCACTGATTTTAACCTTCCATGTTGAATGTCAGAGTACGATGGCAAACTGGCTAGCGAAGATTAAAATGCTATGGATATATAAAAATGGAAAGCTATAAAGGATATGTGGCTCCACGTCTTACGGGATTCAATTCCAACCATTTTCGACAGTCTTAAATTTTCACTGAGTACGCGATAAACTAATTCAAGAGCAAGGTATATTGACTTCAGAAACCGTTTTTAAGAAAATAATAAATATAATAAAAGTAATGATTTAGAGATATATGAAGTTCTTGTGATAAAAAACCTGCGGACTGATTCCTGCAAGCAGAAAATGTACGTCTGTGTATTGAGCAGAAACTCGAGATAATGCATGAAATCCGTTGGTTTTTCATTATATTCTCAAACTGTCCATGTTTAAAGTTACCAAGCTGTGTTGCCTATTCATATATATACATATATATATATATATATATATATATATATATATATATATATTCTTTATAATGCCCATGCCTTTTAATATTATGAATATATATAATTCGGAGTTGAAAGAACACATTAAATGGCCCTTATCCGCTTCGTTATTAATGTGTTCTTTCTTCCTTAATTAGAAATATATATATATATATATATATATATATATATATATATATATATATATATATATATATATCATCATCATCATCATGCATAGCCATTAATAGTCCAAAATTAACTAATATTTTACTGCCATATAATCATAATTATCGAAAAAAGTATAAAAAATAACAAAAATAATAAGTTAGACACGAATTATTAGTGAGATTTAAGAGAGAGAGAGAGAGAGAGAGAGAGAGAGAGAGAGAGAGAGAGAGAGAGAGAGAGAGAGGAGAGAGAGAGTAGAGTGAGAGGAGGAGAGAAGGAAAACCTTGCTACTATGAGTAAATTTATCAGGATAACTCACAGAAATGAGGCAAACTAAACCTCCTCACAACACCATTATGGCAATGTTAACATTCGGGCAAGGCGACATCAGCAATAAATCTTCCTTGCGGATTTCACTGTATCACGTCATAAACAAACCAACCCTTGCGGCTAACTTTTCCCTACTAAGAAAAGAAAGTCACGAAGATGATTCTACCAGACATCTGCAACAAGATCGCCACTGAGCTCGATTCGATGCCATGTCGTTAACGGTTTCTAACCAAGAACTGATGCGCACTAGGATCCCATCCTGGCAGACGAGTGTGTCCTATACTACCCAATTTAGATGTAAGCGACTTCAATTGTTTCTGCCATGTCAAAATCTGCCCACCTTGTTTCTTACGCCAATTTGGTGCTAGATGAGAGAACAGAGCTGTACTGGGCAATCGAAATGAGGGCATACGCAAAACGTGACCGAGTCAACGAAGTTGATGGAGCCTTATGTGTTTTTCTAACTACGTGCACTAATTGTCAGATCGAAAAATACGTCTACGGATTTCAGCGTTAGTTTTTCGTTTTTGTAACCTAAATGTGCTATGCTACTCAAACAACGGTGATCGAATGCCTGAAAGCGTCTCAAATCACCAACTCTAAGAGGCCAAGTTTCACTAGCGTATAGTAAGACTGCGCGTACATATGCATTGTAAACACGACCTTTAGGTAAAGTGAAATATTCGCGTTTCTCCATAAATGACGAAGGTTCAAGAAAGCTACTCTAGCTTTCACGAATCGTATTCTCACCTCGTCGGACATATTGTCTACGTTATTGTTAGAGCTCCCAATATATGTAAACATGTCGACTATGTCTAGATCTTCATTCTGCAGTCGCAACGTTGGAGTAAGTGGTGGGTGATCCTGTAACAGTATCTTACATTTAGAGGGTGCGAATTTCATACCGAAAGATGGAACAACGTCTGTTAATCTATTCAAGGTGGCCTGGGCAGCATCCCGATTGTCGAATAATAGTACGATATCGTCCGCATAGTCAAGATCGACTAGTTTATCGCCCGGGAGAAATTTAACACCTGCCTCCTGAATGTGTGGAACAGTGTTGTTCATCCACTACAAAATTAAATAAAAGGGGAAAGTGGACAACCTTGACGAACACCACTGCTGGTTGTAAAGTTATGCGTTAATTTGTTGTAGACCTTAACGCGACCAGAAGTATTTGTGTAGAGAGCTCGTATAATATTAACAAATTTTGTGGGCACACCGCTTTTCGACAAAATATGGAATAAAACATTGCGATCCACCGAATCAAATGCACCCTTGAAGTCTAGAAAGACGGCTATTGTGGGACGGTGATAACAAAATATCACTGTACATGAGCTTGCCATAGCGTAAAAATATTATCTGTACAACCTCGTTCTAAACGGAATTCGACCTGTTCTTCTCTAGAGTTTGATTCACGCGAAGCGCTAATAAGAAGTAGGATAATCAAAACACATATCCTGCACTCGACTGAAGTGAAGCTTATTCCACGATGGTTATCGCACGAATTACGATTGCCTTGTTAGAAGATAGGAATGATGATTGACAAATTCCAATCAAGTCATACGGTCTCTCCATTGCATATAGTATGAAAACGTTTTGTCAACACTTCTGACATTATATCGCCACCATCCATGAATAACCCAGGAAGCAAATCGTCAAGGCTTAAGGCTTTGCGACGTTTAAGAGATGGGATTTCATACCGTATTTCTAACTCTGATGGTGTTCAAGACTAACATTCCACACTGTTGATATAGGCATCATTATGGGAATAGAAACTGACGCGGTGCCTAATAAAATTGATCTTTGAAGCGTTTAGCAAACTTATCAAGACGACCTATTTTATAGGTTATTAAATAGTTGATACTATTATTTATGGTTTTGCTAACTATTAATTTTATCGGACATGTTGCACAAATAATTTGAAACTTTTACCTGACAATAACGTTTGTTCCATTTCTTCAGCCTTTCTGGTCCAAAAGGATTCGAGATCGACATTTAGACTGCGCTTAATTTGGCGTCTTATATTGCGACGAGTATTATTATGAGCCAAGCCAGGTGGAATTTGGAGCCTTATTTCGAGTATCTCCATACATTTTACAGAGTGCCAATTATTATTTCTACGGGGCCTGCATAGCACCTGAATTGTGCACAGTGGAATTTATCTTGCATCAAAGTAAATTCGGATTTTCACCATCAAGACCAGATAGTTAAGACTTTCGTGTATATTCATATTTTATATGTCGCCTTCCATATTTAACAAGAAAGCATACCTTAATTTAACACTATGGCTTGCAGGAGACTGAATAAAAGTAATTCAAATAAAGTATTTAGACTTCAGATACACCTGTCGAACGGTGCAAAAAATCTAACGTCTGCCTAACCTACAGAAGATTTTCGATCCTCCATTATCATCACCAGAAAGTTTACTGGTGAGCTCTGATGATAATCATGCGTCGGTTGAAGTGATTGACGGCAGTATCACAACAATGTTCGACTGGTTAGTTCTATTTGGATTGGGATTTATAACAAGCTCACCAACTTGAATGAACGAATTTTTCATCACCATAGTGTAATCGACAAGTGCAATCTTTACCATTAATTAGCATATGGAAAATGTTGCAAAAGTATAATTTTCCTGACTTTATAGAAATTTTGCAGGTGGCATTTCCTGAAAAGTTTAGTTTGTGCAAGACTACTAGTTTCGAGAGCCATGTATTGCATGGCCTCTAACTTTTATATAGATTTCTATTTGATTCGTGATGCTGAGTTTGACGTCGTGCACTGATGATTGTCATGGCTAGTCGAAACGAGTTTTTACGTTGGTTTGAAGGCAGTTTTGGTCGGATAAAATGAGAACGGTGTTTCGCAAAAATAATTTAACAATCAAAAATATAATGGGAATCGATGATTCAAAAAATTTCTAATTGAGTGTTCGAAGAATCTCGGACAGCAAAGGAAACCAGATACTGCGCCTATACTGAATGTTGTCTCGACATCTATTAATTTTGGGTTTCGTGGATATCGGTAAAATGATATGAGTTCTTCTTTGTAATATTTCACATACAGGTTACATGACGCAAGCATTATACTGTAGGATTCGCAGATATTTTATGTGCTTATAAAATATTTATTTCCAGGAAATCTCTAGGCTATACAATATTGGAAATAAAAAAGCGTTATGCGCGGTTGGTTTGTTATGCCTGGTAAATAGAAGTTGGTGCCTTACTCATGATTACATTTTGAATATTGTTTTGTGTTAGGAATTTGACCTATACGTTTATTTTTCTTTAATTTTATCGTTTCTTTCAGTTATTGTTTTCGTTTAATAACATTTGCCTAATTAATTCAAATTTCAGTTTAACCTCTGGGATTATGTTTCCAACTATATCCGATTAAATTGATCGTTCTTGATTTTGGTTTTAAAAAATACTCAATTGGTCACACACTGGTGGTTTTACTATTTTGCTAAATGAGCCAATTAATTATTGCCGTCCAATGGCTATTTTAAACTACGAAGTTAATAAAATATTTAAAGTGTCCATAAACAGCCGATAACAAAATAAGAAAACCAGCACAAACATTCTCGACATAGAAAAATCAATGATAGCTTATTTATGAAACACCTTATGCAGGTTCAGAAGCTCGTTCACGAGTTTTAGAACATCAAACACAGTGTAAAACAAACCAGCATAGACAAGGGCAACACATCAGTTAGTACCAAAATTTCGCAGTACGTAAAACCACAATTTAAATGCAAATTTTCTTAGAAAGAATTATCCAACGGATATACAGAAAGAAGTAAGATTTAGAAGCTAATTAAAAGTGCATACAAATGTATATTACGTAATCTGTCATGTGAAAGCTTCTATTTCGTGCGTGAACATAGGTGAATCTGGGAATTGAACAAATATCTGTTTTGAAATAGAATTAAATAAGAAAATTGGTGCCTGAACCACATAATTTACTACACTGAAAGAGAAATGGAGAGAAGTATAATAATAAATACACAAAAATATAATATAAATAATGAATAAGATATGCTGTTATATTTATTCAAGCGTAATAAAATTTCCTTTGCGTGAGGATGGGGTAAATAGAAACCATTAATTAGATTCTTCAATCAAGTTTGCAAGCTTGAAGTACACACCAGAGCCACTTTATTTAACCAGTCTTCAAACATGAGCAAAAATTCTGGCCAGTTGGTCAACGACTAGTTAAATATATTGGGATTGGTGTTTACTTCAAGCTCGCAAACTTGATTTAAATATTTTTTACCACCACCCGCGCAATCAATGATTGTTTAATTTTATGAAATAACGTATTCTTAAAATGCATCAAACAAGGCAAGTCACATGGCAATGAGTGTCCACAACGAATTTTTTAGTCAAAATAGTAATTTCAAAATCTACTTATATAAAACCTACGAAAATGAGAGCATGTTCACACATCTTGCTTTGACTAAAATTGAGAAACTTTATGCTGGTCTCGCATAGTTCGCATGACAAAATTTGCTTAATTATAACAGTATGTACAGAACTATTATTATTTTGCTTCGAAAAACAAAAATTGTGTTTTATATCGGATTTGCATCTAGAAGATCGACCGCATTTAGTAAGCGAATTATCGTTAACGCTAGTTGCCCATCGTCATAGGATTTCAGCTTCCTCGCTAGGTAAGGCAAGTTTCGACAAAACCAATTCTAGCAAAATATATATGTGAAGGCCAATGTAGCCCACATCCAATCATTCTTACGTTTCAACTAATCTTGGCCATATTCTTACAAGTTAATTTATATCAACCATCTGTCTGCAGTGAAAACCATTTCAATAATGCTTACTGCATCATTCTGTTCATGCTTATCTAATCCCTTCGTAGCTAAACTAATAGTGAATTGAATTTTGGCCATAGGATCCCATGCATTCTACCAGTTGTCAGCCGTATAATTCTGAGTTGTGCGTCTACAACTCTTAAGCCGAAGTTAGTTTCACTGGCAATGGTAAAGCTATTCTCGTCTTGTTATTCTTTGTATCACAGAAGAAGTCTTTCAACTTTAACACAGCCTACACAGACCAAATATTTATCATCAGAATACCATTTGTTAAGTTTCATCCCGATCAATATGTGTGGTCTATTACTGCGTTATGTACATAAATATAGATGTCATGAACGGGGGCAAATTAGAACGCCTGCCTTGACCATCTGATTAGCTTTGCTGATGATCGCGGTGAAAGAATCTACTTTTGGAGCCACACAACTAAAATAGTCTGTTTACCTATTATTATTTAAGTTAATGTCTGCTAATTTCTGCCGAACATACTGACACAAACAAACTCTTCTCTTGCAAATATTGCTCAACTGGAACGAATATATTCAAATTTTCCACTTTTAATTTACTTTATTTTGAGCAATTTACTTTGCCCCGTTCAAGTTGTACAGAGATAAGTGGATTTGTCGCAACGATTACGCTGATTGGTGCGTTGGAGTATTTCTCATTTATAAAAGAAATCTCAAAGAAATGCTGCATTTTGCATTATTGTTAATGCTTAAGTCCAAACTGGACGAAATATGTTGTGTACATATATTTTTTCAGAACAACGACAAAATAGCTGAAGAGAAGCCGTCAATATTTTGGCTCGTGAAGCAGAATTATTTTGTGTATCGCATAAATAACGCTTGCAGATCAACCATGCAGATAGGAAAATAAATCTGGTGAATTTCTAATTATTAAGAGGAAGACAGTTTCGTTTTGCAATCGAGATATTGCTAACCAGATGAATTGCAACACCAACTGACATAAGCTCATTTTGTTATTCTCGTCTTATCAAATTGCTAGTTTATTTTCTATCATATTTATTAACGAGGTTGAAGAAATGCAAATTCTGTTGCATAAGGTTGCAAAGTTTGTTATTTATACGCACCAGATTGATTCAATCGTGCTCCACAATGTTCGTGCACATGCGGATTAAAAAAGCAGAAAAATATGGCAAACGTTTTGTGCAAAATGTACCTGTTTAATTTTGAAATAGGGTAAGTGTATAACGCATATTTAAAGATTAAATTTGCCGAGTATATAGAAAAATTCTTTAAATCAAGTTTGCGAGCTTGAAGTAAACACCAATTCAATTGTATTTAAACCAGTGTTCGATATAAAGAACTATAAAAAAGGTGTTTATTTCAAGCTCGCAAACTTGATTTAAAGAATTTTTACCACTACCCGCGCAATCAATTATTGTTAAATTGTATTGAAAAATGTTTGTGAGCTTTTATACACATTTATAAACTAAAACAGGCTGAAGAATTGTGAATCAAAACAATTATATAATAAATTCTATTCAGGTTGGTTAATGAAGGTATTAAAAATACGCATGAAATGGCCTGATCAGGCATGACCCAACCCAACAGTTCAATCTAAAAACATAATTTTTAATGGACATAGGGGGACAGTATTTGGCCGTTCATATGAACATGGTGCCTTGAAATATTTAGGATGTGGCATTGCTTTTCGTATTTTTACCGATGAAGGAAGTTCGGTATTGTAATTTCAGATTTGCTAAAAAGTTATAAATTTGTTGATCTGGATTGATGGAGCCAATCAAGAGGATTCCTTTTCTTCAACACTACGTCCATCGTTCATAATTAAATATTTTACAGGTTATACGATTTTCCCTGATAATATTTTAATTCGCAGGCTAGCTTGTTTCTCGACCATATCGAAAACCATATTGTCAATACTCTTGCATCGCATTGGGTAATCTAACAAAGTCATCCGATGTGCGATTTAAAGAAAAAGCCGACTAATCTCGATCTTATCGTGCATTTGTTCTTAATTAAGGCGTAAGTCACTTGGAGCACGCCACCAACAGCTGCAAACCTTATCATACTTCATGTTATGGCAAACATGAACGAAGATCTGTCCACTTGGACGTACTGATTGAGCATTGTGCATTCCAATTCTTCTGTAGATGCACATGTAACAGTTTATCTCTCTAAAAAACGTTTTCCCTACATCAAAGCTATTCTATCTAGAATTCAATTATTATGAAGATATACCCAGCAAGCCAAACTAGGATGCTGTTCTATACGTTGGCAATGTAAATTTGGTCGTCATCAGTTTGTGCCGTTGAGACTATGGAAAAAGAGGCATTTCAGTAGCAAAGAAAATCATAAGTTCAATTAGCAACTGTGAACTAACTTAATCCAGTAAATTGTTTTTTTGATATTTTAACGTCAACTGCATAACTTTGTGTTGCCTAGGTGAAGTGTTCCAGAACTAACGTGCGGCATCTTATTACAAATTTTCCTTGTAATTGTATCATACAGCGATTATCAAATCGTTCTACTATGAGTTGATTTTATGTTTATTGATAATAATTTAAGCATTCTAGTTTCTAGGTTTGGAATGACAGCCGTTACTTTTTGCCATGTCTTATTCGTTGCAACTAGGACACCTTTCGAGGCAGACTTAATTAACAACACCACTGGTAGACGGAAATGAATCTGCAGCATAGAAGATGGATTATGATGACGGTTCGGCTGTTGGACGATTGAGCAATGTATGGTGGTTCAAAAGGCATTGACTAGTCAAAGTAGAGCTGAATGCAATCAAGCTGAAATCTGTTAAAGCCATTCAGGACAATAGCTGAGATGAAAATGATGCCATCAAAGAAGACCAAGAATTCACACGGATCAATCGGACGAGACAAATTAAAAGGCTATTTTATATGAGCAGATAAATCCTGCATTTAGCGGTGCAATTTAAATATAAATTGTGTTGCGTAGGTGCAACCTATTATCTTCGCCAACAAAGATACGTTTTGCATTCAAAGTTCAGTTATTTAACAGGATATGTTACCAGACAAACTTACCTCGGGGAAAATAATTGTGGTTATAGATAAATTTGTGGATTATTAATTTAACTTGGTAAATAAATTTTGAAACTTTTGATCTAACAACAGTAAAATTCAATCGAAATGAGCTTGGAGGAAATTAATTGACCTTTTATCAGAGTTGTATATACCTCTTTTAATGAAAAAGTTACGCATCAGTGCCCATTTAATTTATTAGTTTATATTTATTGTTTTAGAAAATAAATAAAAACTCCTCTGTGCATAGCTCAAACATTGAAGGATTTTCAAAAAATGCCATTAATGCAAAAAATATTCAATTTATTACGTATAAATATTCTTTAAATAGCACAAATAAATTAAATTTGTGTACAAAATTTAATTGTTAATTCTTCTCGTAAATACTCTACATCGTAAAATAGTGCGATCTAAATTTTAAATTTGTTTCACCTGAATTCTTTTATCATAAGCCTTTTTTTTTGACGGAATTTGGGAAAACTGACGTATTTACTAATAATGTCAGTTTATGACTGTTACAATCAGTAGTCCCTCTTGCTGAAAAATGGATTCATTTGTTAGTAACTGAGGTCTAAGTAAATGTTTAATATTGAAAAATGTAAGCTACGCTGAACCATGTATTATACAAATTATTTTTAAACTCACGTAAATCATAGTATTTAATGTAGCATCGAATAAAATGATTATCCCGGTTTTTAATGGTCTTAATTTTAGCTATGAATTTCAACAGCACGTCTGGATTGTTGACAAATTTTTCTAACTATAAGATGTTCTATAGCTATCAAGGAAACCACTACACACTTACTTTGGGCGACTGATTATATGCCTTCCAGCCAAAATTCGAAACAAACCTATGTATAAAAGGTGCTTAAATAAAACGCGTAACACGTCTTTCCAAAATACGTTGTAATGTTTTTTAATTGAAACCATTCAGAAGTCTGTTCCTCCTGCTCTGATAGCAACCGCGCATGGTGTGATTGATTTCGCCGAATCATTTTACATATGCGATTGTCGACAACTTAAGATAATCAAATTTATCTATACAAATATCTTCGCCACCATTGTGACTGAACATTAATTAAAAAAATAACTTGGCTTTGTGTTTGGTTGCTTTCAGATTAATTCAATGAGACATACTGCGTGAAATTTCACAAAGCATATTTTTTAAAATAAACTTTCTATCGGCCATTGAATTATTCCATGTGTATTGTTTTTTCGATCTATTCCAACCATACATGCTTAATCCGTCATCCTTTTGTCATTTGTTCCATAGAGTTAGCTATCAATACTGTTATTCACGCCTCTCAACCTGTCTGTTGATTTTGTAATATCTAGCCTATACTTCTGCTACTTAGTTTGTCATAAAGTGTAACAATTTTAAATTAACATGTTAAGCTCTATTAATAATTTATAGAAAATATCATAAATATATTAATAGACCACTATAGACTGTACTGTCCTTTTATCCCACATTCCTCACCAAAATATATAGTGGTTAAAGAACGTAGTACCCGCTCCTACTGATTAGTCATCAGTAAGCACGAAACGAATGTGCATGAGGTTATACTTTCCGTTATGCTGCTGTTTTTGGTCTATCCTTCTGGTCACAACTGAACTGATTTGTTAGTAGGTTCGCAACACATAATACATACTTACATGTACATTATTGTACATATTGCAAATCAGCATATGGCATTAGGCAAACGGGTTACAGCATTAAAACAAGGCGTGGCTGATATTACTTATTTTATCGTAATTCTTAAAAATTCAAATAATAGTCTCACCGAAACAACAGATTATATAACCTTAATTTATTTGTTTTTAATAATTTCAACATAAACTGCTACCCATGGTAGTGGAAATGGTGCAGAAAGACCTATGTTGCCTATAAACATTTCATTATAAACACGAGGCATGTATTTGGCAGCATTCGTCATAATTTGTTGATAACTGTCCATATAGTACACAAAAACAATTAATTGAAAACTTAATTGACTACACAAAATTAAATAATTTTTACGAGTATATTCTGGAAACCTTAATACAAACCGCGAAATACTGTTAATAACTATACAGACAAATGCAAGATATACCGCATGTCCTTTAATTTATTTCATGGTAGAGCGACTTCCGATCCTGGTGAACAATGTAAAAGTTCTTTTTAAGGCCACAAATGAAAATTAGCAACCTGTTTCAATTTTATCATGTTGCAGAATATTTTACTATTATGTTCATATTGAATGTGGGTTTAAAGCGCAAATTACTTTCTGATGCTCCAAAAGAGATGCAAGCTGCTGGATAAAAAGCAGAAATCTGGGTGTATCGTGTGACATTCCGAAAATGAAACGACTCAGGATTGATTTGGATTTGTTATGTTAATAGTATGTATTATTTTCCCATGTGTGGGCCATTGTCGTGGACAAAGTAGTTATGTGTGTTATTGTCCAATTTTTGGGCGTTGCTGTTGGATACAAGGACCTAGGTACTGTTTAAAACTACGTTATTTATGTAACAAAGATTAAAATATTTAAACTTACATATTGTACTATCGGCGACATATGATCACGCTCACTCTGCAGATTAACCTATACAAGTTACTAACACAGTTGACCTGTTTACTTTCAACAGATTTTTGTCAAATATTAATATTTTCGTAATGAAGAATTAACATATTTTCATTTTTATATTAACTATGGTCATCATAGTAGCCCAAGGATGTGATAAGTACAGCTTGGCCATTAACTGTTATCTACTGCACATTTGCATTTCGTGTTTACTGGCGACTCATTAGATAGCACAACCATTACGTCCCAAACAAACTTTACGTTTGTTCACTAACCTTGAGAAAATTGGACAATACACTTATTTATGGGTTAGGGCATTAAAGTGAACGTGCCTATGATTCTAATTTACTTTCACAAAGAGCATAATATGGAGCAATTTAGCGCTCTACTGAGTGCTATATTTGATGAGTTGGCTTTGAAGTTGCATTGCTAAAGAATCTATATAATATTTGAATTTTATGTTGCTTCAATGCCCATATTTATAGTTGATTGCCTCATAATAATTTTCAGGAATACTTGACGCAATATAGTTTTGGGACGTGCTTTGCTTCACACAGGACTAACGATTCAGATTTTACCTTATTTTATATATGCCAAGTTAAAAATCTAATTTTGATCCATTTTGAACTAAGGTTTAATGAGTAATGCGATAATTCAAAGTTAAAAAAATAGAACATAGAATATCATCCTACAAGATTTGCATTGAGTATTGGGTCGAATGTAAAATTCAAAAGAAATTAAATAACATCAATTCAAATGTAGCAAAAATTAAATCAAAATTTCTAAATACACAGTGTTTACTTGACTTACCTTAAGTCAATAAAATATTTAAAAATTGCAGAAAAAAAATATTACGGGTGGTTACATTTTATTCCTTTAAAATTATATGGAAAATTAGAAAATTCAAATTTTAGAGGATGTAAATAATAGAAATAATCTATTTCATTATATTACAAATAGGTTACTATAATTACTTCTTAATAAAAATTATTAAGAATCATATTATTACAAATGTTTTGATTGTTTAAGTGAACTAATATATAAAGAGTTCTGCAATAGGTATTGCCCAATTTATTATTAGCTAGTGATTACTGGTGACTCGTCATTATGTGCCGGCGCTACGTACTACAACCATTATATATATCGCTAGAATTTTCACCATTTTTTGTAATATGAAGAAAAAGAGCAGTAATCAATTCCATAAAATTTATTAATAAATCTTATTTCTATCAGTATCTACAGCCATTATTTTGGATTGGTTACGACAAATGTACAATTGGGATTGGATGAACGAAAATATTAACGAATCTACACTTGTGGATGTAGTTACTGGTAGAACTAATATTTATTAATAAATGTTATATATATATATATATATATATATATATATATATATATATATATATATATTTCATTGTACCCTTCCTGTGTGCAAAAATAAAAAGAAATTTTATCAGATATAAGAAATGTTTCTTTCGTATAGTTTTCTCAAATATCTACTAATGAACATATCTTTATGTATAAATTGGAAGCCAAAACAAGATAGAAATATGTGAACATAGAAACAGAGTGTGAAAAACGGAAACCAATGAATTGCTTGCGTCACATCCAGTGCAAGCTCAATGCTTGTACGAGCTTCTTCTGCTTGCATAAATCCGACAGCAATTTGTTTATCCATAAGGCTTCGTATGAGGATAGCTCCCTTTTGTTTTTGCATTTAGTTATTACTTTGAATGCTACGTCTGGAGAACGTACGTGCGATGTTTCGATGACGTGTTGCGCAATATCAGACGTGTATTCACCATTTGATCTAAAACAGGCGTTTATGTTGCAATGTTCTCTCATTCGAGTAATTAACCGTCTGGTCGATCGGCCTACGTAAGTTGATCGACAACTTGTGCATGTATATTGGTAAATAATATTTGATATCGACATTAACGGCTGTTTCTCTTTGATTGCTGGTAAAGGCAAGTGTGTTACCCTAAATAACACTCGTAGTTTGGCTGCATTAAATGTGCGTGTTAATGCTGCTTCAACTTTCTTTTGTGCCATTCGGGAAACTGCATCCCCCTTAAATGGGATGTTTAGGTAGACTGTTTTCTTTTCTGGCCCGTAATACGTCTGTTTCTGTTTAATTCCCCTTTTAATAATTGATTCAATTAATTGTCTGGGATAGCCCGTAGACATTAATTCGTTAATTGCTTTATTATATTCATTTTCTTTTGAATCTTGACTAACCAACCTGTCAATTCTTGAAAAGCAACCACGAACTGTTGATAGTTTATATTGCAATGGCACAAAACTGCTGTAATGCAAATACTGTACAGACCATGTTGGTTTATTGTAAATTGTTCTGTTTAATTTACAAGCTTATCTTATTATGCACGAAAGACGTACGGTTTCGTTTTAATGGAAGCATCTACAAACAGACTGATGGTGTGGCAATGGGAAGCCCCTTATCTCCAGTGTTGACTGAGATATTTCTGGTGCACCTAGAGAACAAATCATTAAAGAGTTGCATAAGTAAATGTGCACAATATATACGGTACGTAGATGATATATTTATTGTATTTAAGAACAGGTCGCAATCACGAACATTGCTTCAAAGTTTCAACAAAGCACAAAAGAATATCGGCTTCACGTCAGAGAACGAGAAAGATGACTGTCTGCCTCTCCTAGATGTACTATTATAGAAAGAAACTATTGGTAAATTAATCAGACCAATTTACCATAAACCAGCATGGTCTGAACAGTATTTGCATTACATTTACATTACAAATTATCAAATGTTCGTGGCTGCTTTTCAAGATTTGACAGATTGGTTAGTCAAAATTCAAAAGAAAATCAATATAATAAAGCAATTAACGATTTACGAAAGAAACGTTTCTTATATCTGATAAAATTTCTTTTTGTTTTTAAACACACAGGAAGGGTACAATGAATTTTATTAAAGCTCGTATTTAAAAAGAATATATATATTTATATATATATATATATATATATATATATATATATATATATATATATATATATATACAAGATATGAACAGTTATCATTATATTCCGTATTTTCCGGACCATAGAACGCACCTGGACATCAGGTGCAATCTCTATGAATGGGTTCATTCTGACATGTAAAGCGTAGAAGTTTAGAATGCGCATTTCGAACGCATCACCACTAACCTTTTTATTGATGATGTAAATTTGCTCGAACAAATTAACATCACTAATTCTACTATAATGAAGTATTTAGGTGTGTACTAATCGTAGTTAATAATACAGAATGCTATAGCATTTAAGAATGTAGCGTAGGTATCTACATGTGAAGAGAGGAAGTCGTTATTTGTAACTGGTGTTTAATACTGAAATAAGAAAAATAAGGGGTATTTGAAATAGGTGCTAATGTAGTTTTATAGTGTAGTATATTAAAACCGAACCGAATAATATCAGGTAGTTTTCTAGCTATTTACAATATTTAATTGCATATTTCCTTATCACAAGTTTTTTTCACACGTTAGGCAAACCTGATTATATAGCGCATTTCCGATATTTCAAGGAAATAATTTTTTAGTGCGCCTTTTAGTTCGGAAAATACTGCAGTTATTATATGATTCAACAAAACACATCTTTCAATCCGTTGTGTTGGTACAAGCCATGGGAGTTTTATTATACAACCCATTGTGTTGGTAACGCGCACATGCTTGGTATGTTGTAAAACCTTGTGTCAGTACAATTTAGAGGTTCAGTATATATTAAATATAGTGAGATGTCTTTGAGATAACATTGCCGAAGACTTTATAGGAAATTAACTCTATTACTGCTCAAATGCACGTTCGTATATGAATTTGAAATTTTCAACTGTGACACATTTCTCACCAAAATATATAGTTGGTAAAGGCAACTCCTACAGATGAAATACCAGCAAGCACAAAATACCTGTGCATATCAGATTAAGCCTTTTTTCATGCTGAATTAGGTGTGTCCTTCTGGTCCAATATGAACTAACTTGCATCTAGGCATGTAATATCTACACAATCTGGTAATTTTCTTGAAATAAATGTATTGAATAAAATATAAAACATGCCAGATTTCTTTGCATATATTATTATGCCACCAAATACACATTAGGTTTGATTTCGCAATTCCAAAAATCATGAAGAGCTTAATTTTAACTGAATAATAAATTTAATTGTCAAGCAGTAAATTATATTGTTACTATGAAATCCAAAATTTTTTGCGTCCATTTAGAATAAAGTCTCAGATTTAATTATTTTTATTTAAATCAAGTTTGCGAGCTTCAATTAATCATCAATCTCATTATATATATATATATATATATATATATATATATATATATATTATTTTGAAATGCGAGCTCTAATATATATATATATATATATATATATATATATATATATATATATATATATATATATAAAATCATTGATTAAATATCCAATGATCTGAATGAAAAAGAAAACTATATATTTATTTAAGGCTTTGTATATTTTAATTAGCTCTAAGATATCATATGATTCTATAAATTGTTCATCAGAACAGTTAAATATTTCATAATTTAATTTTGAACACCCAGTGAATAGTGCGAAAATTACAATTAAGTTTTGAGTGCTTTAAACATAAAAAAAGAGTGATTTAAACATATAAAGTTATTGGATTGATGGTGTGGACGTTGGTCACTGATGTGCATTTGAGTGTAAAAAAATACTGTGCTGTAGTTCACTTGAGTATTTGCTCTGAACTGGCAAATGTTATCTCCTGTTCGTTCACTTGCATTGATTTGTTGGGTATGCGTATACTTGTGGTAATTTGACACTTCATCAACAGTTCAGCCCTCCTACGCAATTGTGCGCTTATTTATCTTGCTTGTGTCTGCTTTCCACCTAGCTCACTACCGAAATTATTCTCTAACTTGTTTATATTTGAGCTCTTTTGTTATTAGGTGCAAAAAAACTAATACACAATAGGATCCTTAACGGCGAAATCATTTTAATTTTAATTTCATTACGCTAACTATTGACGTTATTGCTTTTGGATAACAAACATTTATATATTGGCAAAACAAAAGATGAAATTATTAATGCTATAAAGTCACAAAGTCAAGTTAAAGTCTGTCGGGAATCAGATTAATGTATCTAGAGAATTTAGGCTTTTATTAAATTTGTGGATCATTATATTGAAACAAACTTTTCTTTCATAAAAATAGTCTTAGTGAACGAGGTACTAATAATATTCAGCCTTTGCTGGGGATCTTCAAAAATTTGTTAACTAACGAAATTACTCTGGATGAGGTCAATGAGTAAAGACTTAAATTGGAGGTAACCAGTGCTTTAAAGCAATACATACGTTGTTTTAAAGGAAATCGGCCAGGTGGGCTTGAGAAACTTAAAAGGCAAAAGGCCATAATTTAAGTGACAGGCGTCAAAATGTTAAATGACCTACATTTGTCTAAATATATATATATATATATATATATATATACATATATGTACCAAATGTATAATTCAAAGGAAAATTATGTCAGTGGAGGCCGTTAAAATTTTAATGTAATTTACTTTAGCTATTAAGGATCATAATGATGAAATGCTCTGTCAAAGAATCTTTTGAATTGATAGAAAAATTTAAAAAGAAGTACTTTACAGGCTTAAACAAAACAGACCTAATTGTAAAATCAATCTCTACTAACGTTATAGAGGAAAAAACTGTATTCACCGCGTGCAAGTTGATGAGGATTGTGTTTCCAACGTTCCATTTTATATCAGAGAACGAAGAAGAACTTATTCTCCTATGTACCCAAAATTTACTATTTTAGTTTGAAAGTTATTATTTTGGTCAAACGAATGGTGTCGCCATGGGAAGTTGCGTTAAAATAAGTCTGGCTGATATTTATATGCATCATTGAAAACGACGAGTTTAACAGGATTTAGGTAGATGACGTGCTCTGCTTCCTGTTTAACAAAATTAAGTTGGTTCATGTCTTAGAACAGGCGACCAAGTTAAATTCTAACAAAAATTGAATCAGCGGAAACGCCATGTAACACATTGTGTATACCACGAGTGGTTTACAGTTGCCAACCTGAAACCCAGAGAACGTCCAACAAAGGACAATGAGAATAAAAGTATCTTGCTCAATTTACCATATCAAGGTGATTTTCTGGCGACAGTCGTAGTAAAATACAAAATCGAGTAACAGAGGCTAATTAACCTAATACCAAATTAAATATAATTTTTTTCTGTAGCGAATCTAAATATTTGTCGTCAAAAATGAACTTCGGCTGACGTTTCACCAGTATTGTTCGAAAGGTTTGAAGAAAGTTAAAATAACAGGTATACGGGCAAAACAATAAAAACGGATGATGAGACTACATAAGAATTTCATAATAAAAGGTCTAGTATCAGCAATGACGTCAGATATAAATGATCACATAAGTAATACGAGTTACAATGCACATGAAACATTTGTCAGTAGTTCGTAAAGCAGTCAGAAAGAAGCAAGACTTTTCGCTCAAATGACAGAAATTTCATTTACACATTATGCATTTAAACTAGTCTAAAATTAATAGAAATGAAAATAGATACTGGCAATGAACAAGTCATCACAAAGATCATCCAGTTCAGCAATTCAGTCGTGAGGACATTATTATCACTAGTATCATCGCCAACTGCGCAGGATGTGTTAGAAAACAAGAAGAAAACAAAGTCGAAACTAAATAATGCTTGTTGCGAAGCACACACACACACACACACACACATATATATATATATATATATATATATATATATATATATATATATATTCATGAAAGTATGTATTAGGTGTTGCGAACCTAGTAAAAATTCGTTCAGTTGTAACCAGAAGGATAAACCTTTGACATCATGAACGGAAAGTATAATCTCATGCACATTCGTTTCGTGCTTACTGGCGTCTCATCAGTAGGAGCCGGTATTACGCCCTTTAACCACTATATATTTGGATGAGGAATGTAGGATATTAGGAGGGTAGGAGATTGTACCGATCTCTTATCCCACATTCCTCACCCAAATATATAGTGGTTAAAGGGCGTAATCCCGGCTCCTACTGATGAGGCTCCAGTAAGCAGGAAGCAAATTAGCATGAGATTATACTTTCCTTTCATGCTGTCGGTGGTTTATCCTTCTGATCACAACTGAACTAATTTGTTACCAGGTTCGCATAACCTAATAAATACTTTCAAATGCGACATTATTTGCAACCAATGGTTCGGCTACCAATTCACAAGGAATTTCCCCTGAAAGTTATTGGAAATGAAGCAAATTTTCAGAAGTTACAATCAGGCATTCCGGTTGTCCCAAAATAACAAATAATAAAGAAATAACGCCATCTTTATCGGCATACTTATTCAAGTTATGTTCCAGCCATTTAGTATAATTAGCTGTCATCCTTTCCAAATGATACATGCAATGCAATTTTACGTAATATGCTTAAAACAGTGTCTAAAAATAATAGCATTTCCAATCGAGGGAGAAACAGAAAGACACACGATAAGGAAACGCAAATTGCTCAAAAGAGCTGAAAGAAATGTAATATTTCAAATTATTTGCAGTGTAAGCTTATTCGTCGAATTAATGCAAGCTTCTGCATAAGGCATAAGGTACACCAGTCAGAGCGAATACTCCATTGAATTAGAGCAATGCACATTTCCACACCAATAAACACACATATACACACAACATATATCAAAACATGCGCTATAACTCATAATTCTGAAAATTTCAAAAAGGCTTATGATTATACACATAAACCACACGAATGAATCCACGATATTCAGCATATACATTGGGTATCAAAATAGTAATATTGTGATTTTTTAAACGTTACTTATGTGCAATGCAGAAAATCAGGCGATAACACAAAGAAAGTTTTTAATGATAAAGTCCTTACATACAAAAATAGTTTTCTTTTTTTGCATTTCTTTTATAAGCATTTATTCATGTAGACTGAACTTTAATTTATATTAATAAGTTATATATATATATATATATATGCATATATAAATTTTTGGGAAGACAAATTTATCAATAAAGTAGTGAATTATGGCCATTTATTTAGAGATTACAAAGCATCACTTTGCCGTCATTCATTTATATACATCCTTGGTTTTCAATTGATTATGTGGGTGTCGACTTGTCTGACTCGGTTTATTTCTTTTTCCTGTTTGGGCTAAATAGTAAATATATATGTGTATGTGTCTGTTTGCATGTCGGGATCATTCTATTTGTATTTCAAAGTGATGTCTGAGAACTGGCCATTTTGTATTAATGGACATAAAACAACAAGCGCACTGCATAAACATTCAGAAGTTTCATTAACTTGATATCAACTGGCCACGAATCACAAACCCAACAACAATTTACAAGCATCCAGGCAAACCCAAACACCCGCTGGAACAGTTTCACTAAACATTCAATCGTATTGACAACAAAATGAAGGAGAAAAACAGCTGCAAATACGGTATAACAACCATTACCAACACTGCAGTCCTTGCGCTGTTACCAAGGCGACAGCACAAAATTGGAAAACAAGACGAAACGAAAGACATCAAGTGGGGCAAAAAATCGTACACGTAACAGCCAACAATGCGAACAGTTGGTTAACTCTCAATCCATCAATACAAGAATGACCAGACATCATTTTGCAATACAACGAGAAAGAACCGTATACGCCAACAGACATACACACAACCAAATACCAATATACACTTACTAATCAGCCCAAAAAATAAATATAAGTAAACCGTATCAGACTAGTTGTCACCAACCTTATCAATTGAAAACCCAGGATGTATAAAAATGAAAGATTGTAATCTGATGTTTAGTGGTCGAGAGATAAATGTCCATTATTCACTTTGTTATTAATACTTTTCTTCCTAATAAAAAATATATTGTATAATACTGGAAGGTAATGGGCGTAATAAAGATATATATATATATATATATATATATATATATATATATATATGTGTGTGCATGTGTGTGCATATGTTTTTATATGTATGTATGTATGTATGTATGTATTTATAAAATAAGTATTGTATAAGATAACAATATAAATTTACTTGTTTTCATGTCAGATTCTCCAACTTGATTTTAGTAATTGTTATCGCCACTCGCACAACGGCTGATTATTTAATATTTTTTGTTTATTGTTTCAGGAATTTAAACATTTATAAAACGCAGTGTTTATTGATTATTTTGATGATATTTAGTGTTATTTAGAATAATAAGCTGAAGTTGTATTTATGGAAGAAGATAATTTTTATATGTTTACATTAGAACGTCCTTAAAAACTTGGTGGACAAATATTCTCGTATCTTAAGAAGCCATTAAATTTAAAAACAATTTTTGAAAGCTGGATGGTCAGAAGCAAAATTGGCGTTACAAATTAACATTTTTGACATAAAAAAATTAATTCACTCATATTGGGAATTTTTTAAATAAATTAAACGATATTGCTTCTGTAGAACCTAGAAATTCTTAACGTATTTACGCACTGTAACTATTGATTTGCATACCGTGATATTAACTTTTCAATATTGAAACTAATACGAATTCTAATGCCTTACAGATTTATTGTGCATTTATAAATATTCTATACGAAAATCGAATGTGTTTGCTTCTCATTTCATGTTAAAAATAATTTTAATTCAATGTCACCTATTTCTTCCCAAAAATGTGATAAAATCCACTTTTATGGTGAATTGAATATGTACAATTTCTTATTTCATCATTTAGCAATAAAATTGGCCTGTTTTTTGTTATCGCAATAATTTCCTCCATACCAAAAATTTACCCGTGCGGTCTGTGCACAAACTCGCATTTAATAACAGAGTAACTGAGAAAAATGATTTTTTTTCAATTTAGCGAACTTCATAGACCGATTAATGTGAAACTCATTCTTATGTGAGAGAGGAGCCGAATTATCTTTGGAATAGTTATTAAAATATCAATTGATATTTAAACATATTAGTTGACGTTTGAAGCACTATCACAAATTTCATATTACAATTTGTTTTCTACCAACGATCTTGAAAGTTTTCATCATGAATTATAGGAATAAGGCACATATTGTGGTGGAATATATAAAGTTATTAATAGACATAAAACGTGACAGTATATGAGGTTTGAATAAAATTTTTTTATTCAAATGTAGATATGATATTTTAACAATTTTGAAAAACTACTATTAAAGGTCACCTACATAGGTTAACACCGTTTGCTGGCAACAGTTGTGAATCACAACACGAATGACTTGTCCTCAGGCGTTCTTGATCGAATGTTTGTTTATTTGTTAGACTGGCGTCCATACTGTGCTGATTTGGAAGGTAACCACGGGTTTTGTCGACTTTTTCTTCCATTGAGTTTAAAAATAGCGAACGATTATTCTTTTGTCTTCCTAATGCAGATTCTTTTAGGATATTTTGCTGCGGATTTGTGCACAAATTTCCGAGATTGCTGTTGTCATGCTGATCTTTTGCTCTAGATGTAAGAGCAAACTCATTAGTGGCTGGAGTCGGCCTGTTATCTTCAGACATTGACGGCTTCTAGAGCGTAAAATCGTAAAAATGTTCAACATTTTCTTTTATTTCAACATCCTATTTTAAACTTGCTGCAAATTTAAGACTTAATTTTATGACAATGAAATCAATTTGAAGTAGAATTATTAATTGCTCTTATATATGCATATTATCCTCTAACAGAGAAGTCATTATAAAAAAGAATGAGTACATAAAAAATGAAGTAAAAAAATTTTGTTAGCTTCATAATCAAAAGCGTTTGCTCTAGCTAACTTCTAATCAGAAACGGAGGAGAGTACAACCTTCGCTAACAAGGTTATTGATTGATAAAATTAACTTAATTTAAAAATTAATTTCCTATTGATTAGAAGCTCACAGGCAGAAAATTTAAGACAGAGCGAAAAAATATCATTGGCATTTGCATGAACATATCCTTAATATTCTACATGTAAACATTCGTACTAGAAGCATAAAGCGAAGTAAGATCCTTGCATATATATATATATATATATATATATATATATATATATATATATATTTCTATAATTAGGAAAAAAACACACAAATAACTAAGAGGATAATGGCCATTTATTTCGTGAATACTAAACGTCTCTTATACAATCATACATATTTATACATTTTGGGTTGTTAATTGGTTATGTTTTTGGTGACAAATCTGACTGGTTATTACTGCTGTTTCTTGTTTTGACTAGTAGGTGAGTGTGTATGCGTTTTTGTTTGTATTGTGTATGTGTGTTTGCATGTAAAGGTCATTCTCGCAGTATTGCGAAGTGATGTCTGAGATCTTGTCATGATTGTTTTGATAACTTGAGAGTTAGCCATTTGTGCAAATTGTTCACTGTTATCTATACAAGTGCTGTTTTTCCCAGTATAGTTAATTGTTTCACCCCGCTGCGCGAGAGTGCTATTTTCGCTTGGTAACAACGCTAATGTTGATTGTCTTGTTAAACGCTCACACTGTTTGGAGACTTCTGTCATCGTATGCGCCTCTGTTATCTCAACTTCACCTTGTTGCCAGTCCGATTGTACGTTTGTTGATTCTAATCGAGGGCCTGTTGGTTCTTGGCTGGGTACTAGTATATTGTTGTTGAATTTGTTATCCTTGGCCAGTCGATAAGGATATCATGTTGATGAAACTTTTGAATGTTAAGTTCAGGTGTTTGTTGTTTTATGTAAAGCGCTTCGTAGATAAAAAGTAATTTTTCAGATTTTGCTTTGTGTAGAATTGTGAAATTATATATATATATATATATATATATATATATATATATATATATATATATATATATATACTCAGTATCAAATAAGCATTGCATGAGGTAGTAATGGAACTTCAGTTAGTCTAAGGCACGATCTACAGCGCCTCCCCGGCTGTAATCTACACACACTTTTAAGTAATATATTAACTTTTGTGTATGGCATTTATATCAGGTGAAAATTTTTCAAATCTTTTACGATCTGAAATTTTAACTAGCTACCCCTGATCTTTCTTTAAACAGTAGACACAATGCCACTTGGAGAAGATGTATTCAACTGAAGTCTAATAACCGGATTCTGATATTATACATGCAAGCAATATAAAGTAAAATTTGCATTAGGTAGCGAAGGCAAATAGTGCTATAGACTATTTTCCTTCTTAAATTGCAATAATCAAGTATTTGCTAAACATATCGTGGCCAGGATTTCCACCTTTGTGCATTTGCTTCATAGTCTTGAAACTCAATCATTAAGCCAAACGGAACCGTCAGTTGCATAAACAATTCAAATATGTTCCGACGTATGCTATTTAGCGACGGAAAGAATTAACAACAAGCGTCTAAACTAAATTTAATTTGGTTCAAATCGGTTACGTAAAAAATTTCTTCTAATTGCTTTTAACGTATTTATAAAACGACACCCGACTAATTGATAAATTGAATGCATAGTTTATACCGGCAAAATTTTATTTTAACTAAATCCTGTATTTACGTTTAATTCCAAATCTCTTCCACGGGTGGCATCGTGTTTGACCTACACTGAATGTAGGTAGATGGCTAGCTTAATCTTTATGTAGAAAATAATACTAAAAACCAAAGGATGAACAAAAGCATAATTGGGGTTTTAAATGAAACTGACAGTCTGGTCTGCATGAGTGGATTAGAGGAGTCAAAACCATAAGCAATTTCATTCAAATCAAGGATGCGCCTATCACGCCAACTAATTAAGACGTTACCAAATAGGATGTAACCGGTATAGTAGATGAGACACATTGCCAATCTTTTGCTATGTTTTATTATATATATATATATATAAGCTTAAAGGAAGCATAAGCTATTTCCTTGATTCCATGAACTTGTCACTAGCACGAATGTTTTTCATGATGGATTCCAATGAATTTATAAACAAAAGATGATTTAGTTCATTTACTATAAAACTTTGCTGCACTGTGAAGTTAAAGAATGACGCAAGATTCCAGATTCATAAGTTTTAACGATTATAGAGGCAATGTAGTCTATAGTATACCAAGTCAGTGGTTCATTTAAACTGATATTACATATATAATGTTTTGATATTGACCGTTCTGTTTGTAGAAGCCTGTATAAACGATGAAATTAAGCTTGAATTATTTATTCTAAAATTCTTACTGATTTTACTTTAATTAGAATTAAAATTGTTAGTTTGTGACTAAAAAGCTTACTTTATATTGCTGCATTCATGTTCAGAGTTGAAAAGGATACTTTTCAAGTGCAAGACATATTTCATTTTAGCTTTTTCCATAAATTGTGAAAAATGAACATATCTATTTTTCATAAACAAGACAAGTAGAAAAGTAAAACGAGTTGGCAACACAAGAAAGGAATATCTGCAAACCAATCAATATATATTCACACAAAATCAACGTTAATATGCACTGGCGATGGCGCTGGCTATTTATGGAGAATAAAATTCCACAACACTTCAGGTTTGAAAGATGACACGGAACTCAGTGTTCCTTTTAACATAAAAATTGGAATTCGCATTTTTGTATTAGGTGTTGCGCATCTAATAAATTTTTTTTTCAAATACGACCGGAAGAATAAACCGAAGCTTGCATGAACGAAAAGTATAATCCCGTGCACATTGTTTTCGTGCTTATATGCGACTCATCAGGTTGAGCCTGTAGTAGGTCCTATAAAAGAACTATATAATTCGGCGAGGAATGTAGGAAAATAAAATGGTATAGTCTCCCATTGTGAAGCTAACTTCAAATAAAGTCTTCGAAAATGCGACTTTTAAGTCATCTCACTATATATAGCATATATACGAAGCCTGTAAAAAGTACCGACACTGTGGTTATTGTGTCCATATCTGATACCAACACTATGGTCGCAGAAAAGACACATGGTACCAACCCTATCGTTACCGAGTCGGTACATGGTACCAACACAATGCATGTAGTTTTCACATTCATATCTGAGATTTTACCGTAAAATTTTCCAACATTTTTTACGAAATATATAGTGAGTAAAGAGCATAACACCAGCTCCTACTGATTAATCTCCAGTAAGCACGAAACGAATGTGCATGAGATTATACGTTCCGTTCAAGTTTTCATTGATTTATCCTTCAGGTTATATTTTAACACATCACAAAATTGCATTTATATTAGTTCTCCGCTACTAGCAGTAACTAAACGTTATTAATCATTTGTCGGCTGCCTAAAGTAGACCAATTTAACAGAAGGTAAATAACTGCAGCAAAAAATTGTAATTTATATTACTTTGACAATTTAATTAGCGAATAAACGTCTGCAAATGTTCAATATTTTGAAACCTTTTACTTCTGGAAACCACACATTGCAATTAAGATAATTTTAAAATATGTAATTAGGCATAAGTTGGGAAATTTGAGGAGTTTTGGATGTAAAGATGTTTCTGTTTGAAAGCATTATTTGGCGCAGTATGAACTAAAGCAATCGCATGATGGAGATCGGTTTTTCCTCTGTTTAGTCTTTTCTCGCAGTTTCAAAATAATGTATGTTTTAGAAAACTGTTAATTAGAAACCTGGTTTCTATTTCGGAGAACAAGGTTTCTGGTCAACACTCCCCATTATTGCGCCGAATATTTCGGTGTCCATTTCTGTCATTGCAACAAGAAAATTGACATTAATAAAGTACATTGACAATACGACTTCATCTTTTAACTTTAACTGACTTTACTATAGACAAATGTACATCATGATTAGATCTCGACCGTAGACTTATTTAAGCTAAATTACAGTGATCATGCAACAAATAATAATGATCCCCGAGGTTAGCTTACGCGTTGTGTGTGTGTGTGCGTTCGCGTGTTAACATCCGTGAAGTAATCAGTTAAACATAATCAAATACAGATGCACGTTCACATTAGTTAAATTAAGACGCGATTTATGTGAATTCCTTTAAACAGACACGATTGACGTATCTATTTTCGCACACCTTTTGACATGAAGAATATACGAGTGACATGTTAGGTGATGAAAAGGAAAAAAATTATCGGAATACACCGGATACACATAAATCAATAGATCTGATTTAGAACATAACACCTACTAATGGTATGAAGCAAAAATACCAAGAATTGGAATCGGAAACTTTCTCAGAAAAAAGTATTCGAACGTTTAATTGAGATTTAATTATAAATGGTTGCGACGGGACAATTAAGGATCTCCGGTTATTTTACGATTAGTAAACAATTTTACCCACTTTTAGTCGTTATCTTACAATATCAGTTAACTTAGTTCCCTAATATAGTGGAAAACTAAGAAATCTTAACGTTAAATATAAACTATGATATATCTTTCAATAATTTATTTGAAAACTTCATTTCTAACTCTGATTTATTTGAACAATTTATCTTTAAGAAAACTAATTTTTTCTAAAACCTGAGTATTTACCTCGACAGGATTTTACGAATGGTGTATACAAGTTACCTTTCCGTCTACCGCGCCAAGGAAGTTGCATGTGAATATTTCATTTAAAGGGTAAGTTTAAAATAGTAATTCTGATGTATACATGTAGGAAATGGCATTAATTACTTTGCTTAAAATCATATGAACGTAGTCGTGCAGTATTTAATTTTTAACTTATTACATAACAGTTGTAACTTCACGAATTTAAGACGCTCAATTTCCAGTAAAAATACATTTATGGTTGATAGATCTACCGGTAATTATTTATGAAACAATTTAAAATAAATTAATTACTTAACACAATAATTGTAAAATACCTTGATTCGATTAGCTTAATTTTGCGAATGTTCCAGACGTTGGCTCCAAAATATTTCGCGTATTAAAAAAAACTGAGGACCAGAAAACCACATTTTGCTAAACTAGGAACAGATCATTCTGTTATTTTTATCTCTAACAGTTATAACTCATTTACTTTGCAGATATTGGAAAGAAAATTGGAAAATAATTTTTTTGCGCCTGAAAAAATTCTTTCCATTTTTTGCATGCTTAAATTTCTATGGATTCTAAAGCAAATATTTACACATGGTCTAAGGACAGTAGGAATTAATTTTTGAGTTGGCATTTTGATTATTTAATTTTTTTATGCTAGCATCCTGCTAGACTAACGTTCTATTGATGATTATAGAAGGTCGAAACGTGGTATTCTATGTCTTTGTTATTATTTATTATACGTTGTACGACCTGTTAAATACAATGTGACTGATGTTTATTGCACAATCGCAAACTTAATTTAACGGATTTTATCACCACCCACGATATCAGTGAGTGTTTAATTGGATTACTTATATACATATAGCGCAATCAGCAAATGTGTATTTTGGTGACTGCAAGTGAAAACTAAAACCGATATTCCTTTCAAATACGATTCACGCGAACTATTAGAGATGAGTGCTTCATATGCAAATTTGCTTACTAATACATGCGTTGCGGTTTAATCCTCACTAATCAGTTTAGTAAAATTTATAGCATTAACTAAAATGCAAAAATTTGCATTATGAATAGCAGAGGTATTTTGCACATTTATTATTTTTAATTAAAATTTATTTACAAGGTGGCATTAATATTATGTTTTCCTAACAAACTTTATTTATATACGCTTTTAATTTAAACATGATTTTACTTGATATTTCACAAGAAATGGTCTTTGAATTACCTAAGGTTCAAATATTTTGCAAACTCTTTTCTTTAAATTTTGACGAAACCTTGATATTTAATGTAAGTGAATTAAATTATTTTTATGTTGATCGTAAATAATTTCTTTTAAATTACATTTTAATTATGAATTGTAAAAATTGATAAAATGCGAAAATGAAATTATTGGAAATGTTTTGACACACTAAAGGAGAGTTTGTATATACCTCCGTGTTATTTGACCAAGCCTATTATGTTAAATAAATGAAAAATTTTAACTATTGCACTAAAAATTGAATTTAATTAAAGTTCATCTGATTATTTATGCCTTTAAATTATTTTTTGCTGGAAAACGATTTGACCGACTACCTTTTAACTTAAACAATAATTGATTGCGCGGGTGGTCGTAACAATTCTTTAAATCAAGTTTGCGAGCTTCAAGTAAACACCAATCCCGTTGTATTTAACCAGTCGTCGAACAACATAACAAAACTACCGCTAGTCGCTATGCAATGACGCGTTTCGAACTTCCATGATCATCATCAGAGTACGATGGCAAACTGACTACGAGGATCAAACCGCATTGCATTTATATGGAAAGAGAAATTAGATATGCGGCTCTCACCTCTAGTAATCCTGCATACATTTTACGTGACTAGAAATTTAGGCTGCACAATTCTATGCAGTCATGAACATTAGCTGTTTGTAGATTTCGCCACACACATAAATATCGATAATACAAAAAAAACAATAATTGATAGCGCGTGTAATGGTGACAATTCTTTAAATCAAGTTTACGAGCTCGAAGTAAACACAAATCATATTGTATTTAACCAGTCGTCGACCAACATAATAAAACTAACGCCAGTCGCAACGCACTGACGCCTTTCGACCTTTCATGATCATCATCAGAGTACGATGGCAAACCGACTACCGAGGATCAAACCGCATTGCATATATATGGAAAGCAAAATTTTTAACTTTTATGTGAATATTAGGTATTGCCCGCCTAGTAGCTAGTTAGTTCAAATAGGACCAAAAGGATATACCGAAATTTTACAGGAACGAAATATAAAATCTCATTTACACATGTGTTTGACGCTTATTGGATCCAGAACTACGCCTTGTAGCCATTATATATTTGGCTATGAAATATGTACTACGTGATCTGTACTGCCACTATATAAAGTGTGTTCAAACAGTATTGGAGTTGCAAACCTGGTAACAAATTAGTTCAGTTGTGACCAGAAGGATAAAACAAAGGCAGCATGAACGGAAATTATAATCTCATGCACATTCGTTTCGTGCTTACTGGCGACTCATCAGTAGGAGCCGGTATTACGCCCTTTAACCACTATATATTTGGTCGAAGAATGTGGAATAATAGGACGGTACAATCTCCTAGACGAATGTGTAAACCCGCAATAGTGAAGCTAACATCAATTAAGTCAACGACAATGCGACTTCAACTCTAACTTACACTATATAATATATATACCGAGTCTGTAAAGGATACTAACTCTATGGCTTTTGCGTTAATAACTGATACCTTTTTTGAAATCGATGAGTAGCGGATACTAACACTATGGTTTCCGAGTCGGTACATGATACCAACCTGATGGATATAAATTTATGCTAAAGTTCACCCAAATTGAGAATTACAGCAATTTTCGAACACCTGTTAAACCATACACTCTGGCCTTCATCGATATCAGTTATCACATTTCGCGGTAAGCATGACATCATTCAATTCAATATATTACAGTTAAATACTGTTTGTTGCGGAGAACTAATATATATGCAAGTATGTATTAGGTTTTGCGAACCTAGTAACAAATTAGTTCAGTTGTGACCAGAAGGATAAACCAAAGGCAGCATGAACGGAAAGTATAATCTCATGCACATTCGTTTCGTGCTTACTGGCGACTCATCAGTAGGAACCGGTATTACGCCCTTTAACCACTATATATTTTGGTGAAGAATGTGGAATAATGGGGCGGTACAATCTTCTATACGAATGTGTAAACCTGCAATAGGGAAGCTTACATTATATAAAGTCTACGACAATGCGACTTCAAAGCTAACTCACACAATATAATATATATACCCAGTTTGTAAAGGATACTAACACTATGGCTTTTGTGTTAGTAGCCGATACCAACATTATTGTACCGAAAAGGTACATGGTACTAACACTATGGTTTCCGAGTCGCCAGTAAGCACGAAACGAATGTGCATGAGATTATACTTTTCGTTCATGCTGCCTTTGGTTTATCCTTCTGCCACAACAGAACTAATTTTTACTAGGTTCGCAACACGTAATACATACTTGCATATATATTAGTTCTCCGCAACAAACAGTATTTAACTGTTATATATTGAATTGAATGATGTCATGCTTACCGCGAAACGTGATAACTGATATCGATCATGGCCAGGGTGTATGGATTTACTGGAGTAACAGGTGTTCAGAAATTGTTGTAATTCTCAATTTCGGTGAACTGTAGCATAATTTGATATCCATCAGGTTGGTACCGAATGTTCCGACTCGGAAACCATAGTGTTAGTATCCGGTACTCACCGTTTCGGTCAATAACTTTGGTATCGGTTACTAACACAAAAGCCATAGTGTTAGTATCCTTTACAGACTCGGTATATATATTATATAGTGTGAGTTAGCGTTGAAGTCGCATTGTCGTAGACTTTATATGATGTTAGCTTCACTATTGCAGGTTTACACATTCGTCTAGGAGATTGTACCGTCCTATTATTCCACATTCTTCGACCAAATATATAGTGGTTAAAGGGCGTAATACCGGCTCCTACTGATGAGTCGCCAATAAGCACGAAACGAATGTGCATGAGATTATACTTTCCGTTCATGCTGCATATGTTTTATGCTTCTGGTCACAACTGAACTAATTTGTTAATAGGTTCGCAACACGTAATTCATACTTGCATATATATTAGTCCTCCGCAACTAGCAGTTTTTAACTCTTATATATATTATTGGAGTTAACTGTTATTGGACTTGTTATATATGAATTGTCTTTGAAATTGCATTGTCGAGAATTTATACTATGTTAATGTCATTACTGCTTGAATACACAGGTACAAGAGATTGTACAGTCCACATATCCCACATTACAAAACAAAATATGTAGTGGTTATAGGGCATAGTACCGGATTATACAAATGAGTGACAAGTAATCTCGTCGTATTTGAAATCGTTTTTGTCAGGTACATAATGGAAAAAATACACTTCGATTTATATTAGGCCACACAACATTCAATGTATAATTATCATATCTTAAGCCTACTCTTTAAAATAAAACTTAAGTTATCGTGCCTGGTATTTAAAAAATATCTTCATATTTTTTGTCGATAAAATTAAATTTGATTTTCAAGTTAAATATTTGTTTCGAATTTACCTATTCACTTTTAAAAAAATTTGCATTAACGCATTAAATTTTCAATCTTGATTATATTTATACTTATAATGCAATTAAAGTTATGACTTTGCGCAAATTTTTTAGATTACATACATTAGTATATTTCAACAATACACATATTTTAACTTCAACTTACATATTTAAATTACATCCCATTATTTGTATAATGTGTGAATTATGATTCTAAAAGTAAGCTGAAATATAATGTTGCAGAGTGTTAATTATAATATGTATAAATTTTTAAAAATTCAAGTAATAGTAAAGGTTAGTAAATGCCCAAATTACACACTGTGCTAAAATTTTATTCATTTTAACTAAACTATAGGAATAGACAAATATTGCAACTAGCGTTTATTTGCAGCGCAACAATTTTTTTAATGAAATATATAACCAAAACTTTTGAAGAAACTTTAGCGTTATTCAAAAAATAAATTATAGACCAAATTTGTTAAAGTTTTTTAGACTGAATGTTTTCCCTCGACTTTGGATGTATTTTTTTCTTTTTCCCCGCTTTCGCTAATTTTCTTCCAATGACTGCAACGCACTATGTTTAATTTGTAGAACATTTTGCTCTTCTAGCGCTTAATACTAAACTATAGATTTTTATCATGTGTGCCCAATAAACACAGCCAAGAAACAATATGAAATCACCAAATAGTGGATAAAATCATGCAAGCAATTGAAAAAATCGTTACGCAGACTATTGAGAAATCAATCCATAGAAAAGTAATCAGATTTCAGACTATACTTGCCTACGATCCGAGACTTACCCCTATCCGCAAACAGATACCCACAAATGCTCACAGCGCTGCTAAGTTACTCACACACCATTCGGACAAATTCGGCGTATAAAAACTGACGAAATAATATTTAACACAGTGATTGACTTACTTACTTACTTATTCACATTTACAAAACCTTGGATTATTTTGGAAAGGATATTTGTGTCGATAAGTATTTTGGTATACATTCGCCTAGTTTTGCTCAATCTTATATTTAAAGATGATCATGGATGGTCGAAAAGCGCCAGTACGTGCGACTGGCAGTAGTTTTGTTATGCTGTTCGACGACTGGTTAAATACAATGAGATTCGTGTTAACTTCAAGCTCTCAAACTTGATTTAAACAAATGTTACAATTGTTCAATTGTATTGACTGTGTATCCGTGTCTGTGGCGAAAGCTGCAAACAGTTAATGTTCGTGAATGCATAGAAATTGTGTAGCCGACATTTCCAGTCAAGTACGATTTATGCGAGACTAATGGAGGTAAGAGCCGCATATCTAATTTTGCTTTCTTTATATATTCAATGCGGTTTGACTCTCGCTAGTCAGTTTGCCGTCGTACTCTGATGATGATCATGGAAGGTCGACACGCGACAATGCGTGCGACTGGCGGTAGTTTTGCTATATTGTTCGACGAATAGTTAAATATAATGGAATTGGCGTTTACGTCAAGCTCGAAAACTTGTTTAAATAATTGTTTCCACCACCTGCGTAACCATTTATTGTTTAACTATATAAGGATAGAAAGAATAGATGTTGACGTTCGTGGTCGAATTATAAAGCTTTTCTGGAGTAGCAGATGCTCAGAATGGATGTTTTCGACTGTTTTGATACAAATTTTACCCATCTACAAAATCGTGGTGTTATTTGTCTTAAAATGGTTTTTGAATTATATATATATATATATATATATATAGATAAATATATATATATATATATATATATATATATATATATATATATATATATATATATATATATAAAGTTTGCCTTGAGTTTGCGTTTAACCTGATTTCAAATGCTGTCACTGCCATAACAGCTTTATAACGTGTACGCATACGAAATTTAATAATTCAGCTGTTCCCAATGTATAGACCAAATATCTTTTTGGTTGTGTACGAGTTACTGGCTCATAATGAATCAAATAGAAAGCCAAAACATAATCGTAGTAGGACACCACAACTCCTGTCCAGGCTAAATTTGGCGAAGCCTGTCTTTGCTGTAATAGCTTATTACTGGGTGGGTATTGCTTTATATATAAATGGGTATGTAGGAGGAGTCATGACAGGTAAAATTTGGCGTCAATGAAGTCGCTCTATACATGCAAACACAAGATCATATATTTTTATATATTAAACGATGCATAGGTTAAAAGAGGAAATTTATTAAGTAGACTCGTTGCGTCCTTATTGGGCACTCATCAAATACTTTCCAACATAACCGCGGATGCACCTCGTACCTGAGCGCAGTTGCTTTAAAGTATTGATAATTTTTTATTGAACCAGACTAATTCTATTAGTCATTCTTCCCCTCAGAAGCAGCTATTTTAAAATTTTTTGGTCATAAGTTTACAAAAAGCCACCATAGAATCTGTCATTAATGAACAGACAATATGTTGAATTGATTTTACTATATAAACCAAAAAATGCAGATGGTTTCGTCCTATCTGGCAATGATGCATACACTCACACACATGCGCGCACATAAATAATTTTTCTAAGAAGGAGAAGGCTAATTTAATGAAACGTTGTACTCTCATTGGGGATAATTATTTCAGAATATAGCTACGCAGACAATAACTGTATCATCATTGACAGTGACAAAAATGCACAAAAATATGAATGATCAACACTGCAATTTGCCCGCCCAGCGCTGTTTCCAAAGTGACGAAATAAAACGCAATAACAAGGCGAAAAGAAAGGTAACGTACGAAAAATAAGTTCATACATGCAATGGCTAATAAAGCCATAGCCTGGCCAAAACTCACTCCATCAATACAAATGTGGGCCGATTGATAACTGCACATTGTAACAGAATAAGAATGATACATAAACGAGGCCATGAACACATACAGAACGCTCCAAAATCAACACTCAATTAACAGTAAAGCTGAAAATCAGACTAATTGTCATCCGTCTAATCAAATGAAAATCCACAAAAGTACAAAAATAAGTGGTTGGAATGTGAGGTCCTTTTTTGTTAAGTATATAACATTCGACTACGGTGGCCCATTTCTATGTATATATATATATATATATATAGAGAGAGATATATATATATATATATATATATATATATATATATATATATATATATATATATATATATATATATATATAAGCTGTGTATGAATAACCGGTAAAGAATGTGAAAGGTATACAAACATGCAGTATTTTACGATCAAAATACAAAACTTATTGACAGAAGAAATGAAAATTCTACAAGTAAAAATGATAAATTCAGGTTAGTAGAGAAAATATTTTCTTAAAAAAAATCCAATATTTTATAGGATTTTACATTTTAAGAGAAAGCCTAGCTGTCCTATATGCCTATTTATGTGGGTATGCTTATTTGATTATATGTATACAGTTAAAAACAGCAAATGTAATTCGTCCTTAATTGACATTGATGATAAAAAAGTAATCTTACCATTTAGGCCGTCTGGAGCACATATTGAGCGGTTTCGAATGTTATCTATAACAAGATCTATAGAGGAATTTAAATAATTGTTATCCAAAGAAAAGAAATTTGCGTTAATGTTAAATGCAATCATTTCTCATTTACTTATGTAATCCTAAAAAAATACTAAAGTATTTGTTTTGTTTAAACTTTTAAAATTTATGACGTTTAACAAATAACCTACTATATAAATAGATGTTTATCCTTGTTTGATAACGCGAATACTAATCACGATTTTGTTTTACTCTGACGAATTTTACAGACGCTACCTATATATATATACATATATATATATATATATATATATATATATATATATATATATATATATATATATATAACAGTATTTATACAAAGATAATTTTGTCCTTCAAATCTTATGCTGATGTTATACTAAATACAATACGTATGCACTCTATAAACAAACAAATACGATATTTATCAATGCAAAGATAGTACAGAATGCAAGTTTTCCAACTTAATTAACCCTAAGTCACTGATAATGTTTATCAAAATTTGACTTCCCTAAATAATTGTTTACATTAGTTAGATTAAAAGATAACAGGTTTGACTGAAAAAAGTGACAGGGGCTCAATATTTTAAAACAAGGAGATTCATCAAAATTTATTAGGTAAAACACAATAAATGATAATGATAGTAACGTATTTTACTGTCTAGAACATGAGTTTGTTTTTAGATTCTGGCATTTTGAACTTGGATTTTTTTAATTCTGTATACTTGACAATGAAAATGTCTATTATGCATCATATAGACACTCAGTTACATAAAGTGAAATAATACAATATTGCTCAACGACCGCAGGAAAACAAAAACTAGATAAAGCATGCTCAGTTAGAAATGATGAAGAGTAAACTGTATTTGCCCTTAAGGCTATCTTTACGCATTTAATTGTATATTGTTTATGTTAAATCTTTAACTGACGTTCCACTGGCTTCGAGGAAAAATGATCTTAGAATGTATGATTTTTTCCCGATTTGACCTAATTTACCGCTCTATTACCCACTTACGAATGGAAGAAAATCGACAAAACCTAGATCTTTTGAAATAATGAAATCATTCTATTAAATTATAACACAATCGGCAATATTTACTTACATATTAAAATCGAACAGGGTCATTTGTTCTCAAGCATAAGATAACTAACAAAATTGGCCTCTCCTAAATCATTTCAGCATATATGACGTAATATGACTGACGTTAGACCGAAAATATAGGCGTATATCGCGAACTCGCCAGATCACGATGAAATATGTGGCATGATATTAAAAAATATATTGTTAAATTTAAAATTAATTTACATTGCAATCGGGCCTATGGCATAAACTGGATTTAAACAAAATTTCGAATTTGATCTGTGTAAATGAAAATGGAGAACATTTCTAATGCAGACTATTTAACTGATTCGCCTCCACTTGTTCACAGAAATGCATTCGGGCCCATTAACGTCAATTACTTCAACAAGCAACACAGTTAAGCACAATTGCTTTTAGACTACACAAAGTAAAGTTTGCATCTCTGATCTTTCGTAACTTTTATATAAATTGGTTTTCGATCCTCATTTTTCAGTTCGCCGCGAGCTTTTATGAGGACCATGCACGTTGGAAACGTGTCTCTACATGTAACTGCAGTCAGTTTAGCAATGGACAAAATGGGATACATGTGTATGACAAATACACGCACTTGACTTGAATAACGTTTATTACCTTACGTTCAAATGTTTAACTTATAAACTTGGGGCGAAATCTGTCAATATTTCATATTAATGGCATTATAGAATCTATATAGTCCAAACTTTCAATAAATTACAGTGCATATTGGAATAAAAGGACTGAAGGCCGCTTCTCTGATTTCTGTTAACTTTGTTTAATCATTACGTTTTAATCTTCAATAGTCTGTTCGCCAGCATATTCTGATCATTATAATTGAAATTTTAGACACGTAAATCGTGCGAAATATATGTTATCACCGTTCGCGCAATCGATGATCATTTATTTATACAGATGTAAATTTTAGCATAATATGAAAATATAGATAGTTTAAATAGGATATATCTGTATTTGGATTAATGTGAAAATATATTTTAAAGTGATTTTTTAGGTATCAATTATATTGTATCATTATGAAAATAATCTTAATTTAAAATTAAATAACTGGTTTGTATATATTTAAGCATACAGTAAGCCATTTCAATCTAAGATGCACATGGACTGTTATTAAAATACTGAATTTGAAACAGTAAAAAAAAACAAATATAAATGAAATATTAAACCGTTGTGAATGGGATTTATCTCATTAAAATATTTAGGTAAAAGCATGATTCTGTCTCCATTATTTAGCACACGATAGTACCAGTCATATTTGAAGCATGCTCCATGAATGGCATATTTTAATAAATTTTTTTCATATTTGCTAAGCTGCTATTTTAAACAACACGTCCATGTTGTGTTAATATAGGTCGTCTTAATTTCCGGACGAAATATTTTGAGACAATGGAATGTGACATTATTTTTGGAGAATTAAATATTCGTTTTACTTCGTTGTCAGCTTCTTATGGAATCAAATGTGTCGTTATAACCGTATTGCATGCAGTAAAACTGTTTTAATTGAATCTATAGCTACAGGATTTCATAATGATTTGCACAAATCTCGCCAACGACAACTGTGCAAATCATGCTAGCAGCCTTCGTTACTTCGAAATGGGCGAAAATAAATTCCAAGATCAACGCTTTGTCTATCTTTTCTGAATTCGAAATTGTACACTGTGTAGACTTCACCTCTATTTGTGGGAGCGTTTATGAGGATTCCAACATAATTTATTATTACTTTGTCATCCCACCTAGACTTAATTATCACTATCTGCGCATTTGGTGCGTTATTTTGAACATTCACTACATACACTAATTTATCCAAGTCGTCAGAAGTCATTTATCAACTTCACACGCATGCTTTATTTAAAAAAAATTGATTATAGGATTTTTCTCTTATAAAGCGCATCGATTTAGTAAAACAAAAAAGGAAATATTTATTATTTTTTGTTCACTTCTGCGGCGCAAATGCTACTTCCATCATTGTGCTGACTGCTTCATTATAACACGTACGCTTCTGCGCCAGTCCTAGACAGGACCGTTGGTGCGTTCTCGTATTAAAAGGTTAATTATGCTACTCAGAGTTATAATTTACCTTTGTTTGACACAGCAGTCTAAGCCATCTTCGAGCACCAATGCGACAACCCCTTCTTTGAACGGGCTACAAAATTTTTTGAACTGTGCAATTATTGGATTTAAGAGACTCATTTCAAGTCTATCCAGTAATTAAAAATAAGTTGAGCTTTCAATGAAGCGTTCAAAAGAGCTTTTAATACGAAGATTGCAAAGGAAATTGGTGACACTAATTTTTAATCTTAAAACGCAAGTTTCGCTTCAGTTTATTTGTGATTAAGACCGTTGAAATAAAGGATATATGCCAACATGTATAAAAATGTACATTATTATTGTTCAATTATTTCCTTATTTTAAAAAAGGTCTAGTTAATCATGCAATATGTAGGGATTAAAATTAAGCATTTCTTAATTATATTTAAAACATATTGCTTATAAAACCGCTGTGTAACTTAGATTCATTATCCAAATCTCGTTAAATATGAATTTAATTTATAGCTTTCGAAATTATATTCTAAAAAAATTTTTTACGTTTGGAATTAAATGAAGAAAATAAATCATATATGCAAAACATGCCATTGTAATTCGATTGTTTGTTATACGCTTATTTTTAGGCCGTTTGGTAATGTGTTTAAACTGACTAAACTGACAATATGTTATCAGTTGCCAACTTATAACATATTTTTGTAATAAGGAATGTTAAATTTTTCAACGGTCTTTGGCACCTTTTGTTATTTTTGCATAAATTAACGATTAAGCCTAAATTTTGCTGATGTAGATGTAAAAGCATAGGATGTAAGAGGTTTGATAGATTAACTTTTACATGTTAAATTATTATTTGTTCGCTTTGCTCGAATTGCCAATTCTCCATTATGGCATACAAACGCTCATATCGAGTCATAAAATTGTTAAATAACTTTAATTATGATGATGATGATGATGATGATGATGATAACAATAATATTAATAATAGCAATAATAATAATAATTATAGTAGTTGTTGTAACAGAAATAGTAGTAGTGATACCATGATGAGCAAAGGGATGGGATACCGATATTACTCGATTTTTAATATTATCCATATTATTAAGCGGTAATCCAACTAGAAGTTGAGAATAGAACCGTTACAAAAGGGTGGCTGGTCTATTTTTAATAGTAATAAAAAACAAAGTACAAATCGATCAGTATACATTAAAAGCAATATCAATGACCCGAAATTCTGAAAACATCCTTAAGTTAACTGCGATATTCAGGTTTAGGCAGACATTAAATTGCTATTTGAATGAAAATGTGACAGAAAATCGACAAGGGCTAGGCGCAAAACGATTAATATTGTAAATTTATTTCACTATGTCCCACATATGAAGTCTTTTTAATAAGCTTTATATGGTGCGTTAATACAGCAAGATTTGAATGTGTTTAAAAATTTAAGGAGAAATCAGATTTGAAATAACTATGTACCGATAATGGCAAAGGTTTAATATAATGGACAAATAAGACTATATAATAACGATATATATATATATATATATATATATATATATATATATATATATATGCATATATATATGTGTGTGTGTATAAGTTGCTTCAGATGATAAGTATAAAGAAAAGTTTCATGTATTAGATAAAAATTTCATTTATTCTTTATACATGTGAATGTTACCGTGATTTTTATTAAAAAAACCCATTGCTAAGAAATTATACTAGAAACAAGATCAAGTAGTGATTGTAAATGTGGAGTGCAAACAACTATATTGTGGTTAGAGCATTAACCTAAAGTTTTTATGAACTCAGGTTTTCCACGATATTTTCCGTGCAGATTACGTAAGATTAGACTACATTATAGAAAACGAAATCCAAGAATGTTGGCGTACTGCAGAAATGATTAGTTTAAATAAGATAAAGCGGTGTCGTTGTCTAGAATTGGATGTGTATTTGTTGAATCGAATGAGCACAATTTTTTCCAATAATTCGATGTATTGAGTTTTTCGCCAATTTTAATCAAAGCAAAACCATAATACTGGATAAGTTATAAAATTCATAGTATTATTATCATGGGAAAATATAAAAAATGTGTTTTCCAGTTACTGGAACAGAGTTGTTCTTATTTTCTTTTGAAGTATTTACAAGTTAACTTATTTATTGAAGGGTAAAACAAACAGAAAATGTAAACGAGGTGAGAGTGAGAAATAAAAGAACGAATAAAAATTTCAAAGCGGCAAATTCAATTAAGGCTCAATGCTCGAATATTCTTAAGCTGCTTGCGTAAAACCGGCCACATTTTGTTCATCCACACAGATTCTTACATAACTAGTTCATTTCTGTTACACCGTATGAGAATTGTACTAAAGGCCACGTGTGTACAACATACCGCAAGTTGTCAATGATATTTTGCCTTAATGTAGTCATGTATGCACCAATTGATTTTAAAAAGGTATTTTATTTGCAAAGACCATTTGTTCGTGCAATTGATCGTCACGAATGGAATGTCTAACCTCAGAAAAGTAATTCAGAACCCTAAGATAAAGAATTCGTGTATTCCATCGCATCGCCCCTACCGTTCACGTCAGTCATCGCAGCGACCATCCGATCTTTTGCCACCATCAAACCGAACGCAGGGTCTCGACTCTTCATCACATCGCCAGCAAATCAATGAAAACATATCAGGTTCCAGTCGTCTACAATCAGAATGGTGTTCCGCACCAGAAATAATTGGTGTGCAAATCATTGTATATGGGCACAGAGACTTACAAACTGCTTCACAAAATTTCAAGATGTTATCGTGTTTTAAATGCCACTGTGGCCCACGCGCAGTTTCCACAAGATCAACGTTCAGATTCATACATACAAAAGTGTATAGGAAGTAATGCCAGCGCCTATTACTTCTGTCATCCAGCAAAAACGTGTCGTTAAAGGTTGATTTAGACCAACTCTCTCGGGTCGCGTTCGTGCTAGATATAGGAGTTGCAATATCAATATTAACGCCAAATTTTCCAATATCTTGCAACACTGTTGTAAATCTAAAGGCTGCCAACGGTTCGTCAAATGAAAGAAATGGCTCGGCAAATCTTAGAATATAACTAGGACTACGTCGAGTATTCCCGTGCACGTTGATCGTCTTGTTGTATACTTGCATAGATTTTACGGCAATACACGGACAGATAATTGATAAAGCCGAATGTACCTTGCTAGACTCAGTCTTACTTACTTACCTCTGTTAGGTCATTTAAATATACGCATATTCCCTTTGTTCTGTGCAATGCATCACAGGCA
>JAQBSW010001927.1:0-117073 GCA_029291075.1 Eudiplozoon nipponicum | reverse complement strand
GTATAAATATGTATGATTGTATAAGAGAGAATTAGTATTCACGAAATAAATGGCCTTTATCCACTTTGTTATTTGTGTTTTCCTATTTATAAGAATACTGTGTTAATTAAAACGGCATGGACATCATAAAGAATATATATATATATATATATATATATATATATATATATATATATATATATTGGTTTGCATAAGAATCAATCAAAATCGTTTTCGAATAGAGGAATGCTAATATTTATTTATCCTACTTATTACTTATTTTACATAAAATATCTTAGTATTAGAATAAACCGGTATATGCATAATGCGAAGAGCTGCTGCGAAAAATAATTGGTATTTTTCGGTTTTCCTAGATTATGTTAAGCTTCCATGTCATTAATTTACGGCAAACTCTAAGCAAATTATTTAGCTTTCTTGGAACCGATTTTATTTGCCTTGTTCTAATGACTCTATATTCTATGTTTTTCGAATGAACATTTACTCTAGCTGTGATAAACACCAACTACGTTAAATTTGATGCACCTACATATCAACATTGAGCGTTCACTGTAAGACAGGTATGATGTCCACATTGTAAAAATCCGCCTATAATTAAAGTTCCCGTGGTCCAGCTAAATCCATTATTGTCGGTTCTTTCCTGGATTTGTATGGACACTAATTACCACGCTGTTGATGTTTATGTACTGATTTGCGGACATTTGGTGTTTCAAAAGTTTAAAATATGCATGCATTAACAATCTAACTGCATTGGTGCCTTTCACATAAAGAAAAAAGTGAAGATTAACAAGGTGCTGTTGTTTGCCTTCTCTCATTTGCATGTCAGAATGTGCATTATCGTCCCATAACATACACAAACATCAGAATGCACCAAAGCGCGCACACATGCTTTGCTCCACATATCGGAAAAGTGACGCGGCATGCCAGTCCCTATTTTGTCTTGCTTCACGGAACAATCATAAAAATGCAGTAAATGTTTCTTGGAGTCTCTTCAAAATTTTGCAGGTTGGTCGTTATGTCTGGTATTCATACTCAACAGGTAATAAATGTATTGTTATTTATATCATGCCCGATGTGAATAATTCTAAAGTTGTAAATGAAAGACAAGAAATAACGCATGCTAATTGTTAGAGGTAAGGTGGTCTTGTGATAACTGTTAAATATTTGGTGTCAAGTAGTAGAAATAAGCTATTTAAAATAGCATGACTTTTCCCGTTCATATTGACTCATTCATTAAATGCCACTTGCGAGCTTGAAATAAACAACAGTCCCGATATATCTGACCAGTCGCACAATATAGAAACGTTAACATCAGTTATATGTATTGATGCATTTCTGACCTCCATGATCATCATCAGAGCACGACGAGAATCAACTAACCAGAATCAAGCATTTGTATATATATATATATATATATATATATATATATATATATATATATATAGTAAGGTATGAAAATAGATATGCAGCCATCATCCCCTAGTAGTAGTCTCTGATTAAAACTGTTTGGCTACACAATTTGTGCAGTAACGACATTTATTTCTTTGCAGCTTGCCATATACACACATACTCATATATATATATATATATATATATATATATATATATATATATATATATATATATACATATATAAGTAAGGGAACATGAGCTTGTATGAGTATAAGGCTAGATAGATATATCAAAAGATAAATCTAGAGACATGAAGTAGGATGGATAAATAAGTAGATTTCTAGATAAATTGATATCTCGGTAGTTTAAATGACTAATATTAAAAATATATATATATATATCATGATTCGCTCGATAAATTATCTAAATTTTCATGTTTTCATTTTCATTTTAGTGAAAGTATGCAGATAAACGCAGTAAATGTCAATCAAGAAATTATTTATTGATAAAAAATTCCAGTAATATAGCATAGGTGATAGTTGACGTAAAGCACGTTAGAATAAGTTTAACACGGAAAAATGATTGCATTAGCTTACAAAGTGATGAACGATAGCGTTGTATTAGATGATAATATAAGTAATCTTAAAATTGCTTTATAAACTATTTATGGTGAAGCCATTTGTGTGCATTTTTAATTTGAAATTGATTATAAATAGGTAAAGCTATAAAGTCGTATATTGCCTAATCTGTATCTAATGCTCTCAATATTTGGCTAAATCTTGTCTCCGATTCTGATCTAGAAGTCTTTTTTTCTACTATTTCTTCGTTCTACGTTCCATATGTTACAAAGCAATTTTTGTACAGATTTCTGTAATCATATCACGCTTTAGCTTAAATTCAACACATTTTTCATTCTATCTTATTGTTCTATAATGACAGGGTATCGATATTCGCCATTAATTATCTCAGTTAACTTTAGTTCCGTTCTCTACTGAATTGCATGCAAGATATTACATGCACATACGTACATTTAGTTCTTTATTCCTCTTCTCTTATTTTGCATATGCCTATGGTTTCACGAAACCACATGAGATTGTAATCATTTCATTGGGCTTTCTGCACTATGAGTCTTATTTTCTACTTTTCGTTAAAACGTTTACTGCTACGTGTAAGAGACTGTCCTAAAACCGTTCGTTTGTTGTTCTTAAATGCTATTGATTTCTCTATTATGCTAAATTTGCTGGCCGATCAGATGATGACTTTCTGATAATTTTTCCCTCAGTCTGACTTTGCGTTCTTTGGCTTAGAATTGAATATGCGTACGACATCGTCTATCGTTGCTTCTAATAACTTAAGAGGACAAACAGCTTCACTGACTATCTATCATTATCTGCCTAATTCACTCTTCTTTTGTGTTCTCTCTTAATCTATGTATGCTAATTGTCACCAATTTTTCAGATTACATTAATCATTAAGTATATCAGAGTAAGTATCCTTCCTGTGAAAATCTATCTTCAATTTAAACGTGTCTTGATTTTTTCCCAATGGTTTTCAGTTTGGCACTTGGTATTTTATATCCCTGTACGAAGTTGCGATTCCGTATTTACAAAATCGTCTCTACACACACAATTACTAAATGGTACACAACTGGCAAAGTTGCCATATAATTTTATCTGTTGTATGCAACTGGGTTATTGTGAGCCTGATGCAAATGTCAGAGCTACGAAATCGATACGTCATACGAGGCTCTTAATAAATATGCTTTAATCGTAAATTCATGAAAAACCGTCATGGCGTGTTTAGAAGTGATGAATCCACTACGCAATCAAGTATTTAAAGCCTCTTTTCTGTTTCGGACAATTTCTAATTCTATACATCAAGTTTGCGAGCTAGAAATAAACACCAATCCCATTGTATTTAACCAGTTGCACACCAGCAAAACTACCGTTCGTCACGTGCAGCGAAAGCGGCAAAAAGTTCATGTTTGTGACTGCATAGAAAGTGTGCAGTCGATATTTACAGTTAAGTACTATATATGCGGGACTACTAGAGGTGAGAGCCGCCTATCCGAATTTCCATAACTTATATTTGCGTTCGGTTTGATCCTTGCTAGCAAGTTTGCCATCGTGCCATGTTGATCATGGATAGTTGAGACGCTCCAGTACGTGTGACCGACGGTACATTTGCTATGCTGTACAACTGGTTAAATAAAACTGCATTGGTGCTTATTTAAAGCTCGTAATTTAAAAAAAAGTATTGCTATCACCACCCGCGCTTTCAATTGTAGTTTAATTTTGTATTCATTTTACATTCATAAACAATAATAAACTCGATGTCTCCTATTTAATCGTAAGTTGGAACAAATTGATCTTATTGGTTGGGTTTCAAAAATTAACTGTGTCTGCATAACTTTTCTTCAATAACGCGAATAAATAAAATCCAAGAAATGAACATCAAGTTTAGCGTATAGGACGTCTTATCTAAACGATGTTTCGTGTTTTCCTATCATGTATCTCATACTCGTCTACGGAATTCATTCATAAAACATTCCAGTGCTTTAAGTGCCATTCTATTATTAAATATGGACACCGCATTTAAACTCGACAGCTTATCTATTTTCATCCAGATCATAATTCATCAATATGTAATCTATGATATATTAGTATTTTGTTATTCAATATTAGGGAAATTTAGGCATTTGATATGTCTGAGAGTGCTGTGTATTAAAAGTAATTCTCAAGTTTTTACCAGTTTTATTAATGTTTGCTAATCTCTATACTCTGAGCGCGGCACTATCTGATGATATTAAAGTCTTATCAGTTTCCGAGTCCAACACTTTATTTAAAATAATGCTATCTATCATTAATTTAACTTTTCCTTGTATCATATCGATCGGATTACCTGGTCTGCGTTTTGACCTACGCAATAATTATTCCGATAGTTTACTTTATTTACCAAAATATTTCGGCTGTTTTTATCGGCAGCCCTCTTGAGTTGGTCCATTCGCATCAGTTTTACAAGACAACCTAATGTAGCAAACTCGATTGGATCTTTTATTTGCGTATAGCCCTCCGTATTTTAAACAACCCATTTATCTTTGAATTATAATCAGACTGAATTTTCACAACCGTTACTGCTCTCATATTTTCATTCACATATGTCACATCGTTTAAGTGTTGCTGGTATTGTTTTCTTGTTTGAGAACATTTTAAGCTGTTCCGAATTGAAATTGCGCGGTTTCAAAGTCTTTCGTAAAAACTTCTCAGTGAAATCAACTGAAATCGTACCACGGTGAATTAATTAAAATTGGTTTGCTTCAAGAGAAATTGTGACAAATTTGCTGCAAGCTACGGCTAGCTCATTACTATTTGGGTATTTGCTTGAAGTACACATGTAGGCACATTAAGAAAATATTTCTAAGTAAGATTACTGTTTCCACGCTGACTTCATGACACATTATCCTTACATTCATTTAATACACGTGTATATAAATTTTTATTACTATTTTCGCATTAACTATTCAATATTTGATTTCAAATGGCAAGGAAGATTTAATTAATTAGTAATGATTGATATTCACTAAACATTAGGCTCTTAGGCAGTCGTAAATATACATTTTAGTCTGGTGTTTGCATGGAGAAATTGACAGGCGATGGTTATGTTTCGCATAGTTGTTCGTAGACGGGTTTACTGTCAATTTTAATTTATCGGATTAACATTTGTGGACAAATGCACACATAACTAACTTGCACCTATCTAATGGAAAGGTGGTAACTGTCATATATAAGTGAATTGCACGCATACGTAACCCTGATAAAACAATCCGCCTCACCTGTTCATATTTTGCAGAATGAGTAACTGACTACAGAAGATGCTAGGAAATAAATATATAAATATTTAGAATTAAGAACAGGGTTATGAATGCGCTTGTTAGACAAAACAAAATCATGATTATTGGCCAATATTTTCTCGCGTACATTTTATATTTTTAATGACACTTGGTGTGTTACAGGTTTTGGCTTTAGCGCTAGCTTTGATTACTGATTTGCAGCGTACTGTGGCAAACTGCAATTATTTTTATTAATATCTCTTTAAACAATTGTTGTATTTGTATTTTCTTGTTATTGTCGTTTTATTGGCTCTCTCTCTACCCTCTCTCTCTTTCTCTTTCTTTTTCTATCTCTCTCTAACTCACTTTCCTCAACTCTCCTATCTATCCCCCCCTCCTCTCTACGTTTATCTGTATTCAAAAACACCTGCTCATAGAACATTCATTTCTAAAATGAAAATGATGTAATATTTTTTGTCGTCCAGCACGTGGGTCTTTCCTTATTTATAAAATACTGTTTAATGTTTTTCGATCTTCCTTTTCTGTCTCTTTCTATCTTATCCTTTACAATTCCATCTAAAATTCTTTCCTCTCACATCATGTTGTCTCATTTCTTTTTCTTGTATACTCTGTTTCTTTCTTTTATCTTGTTTTCCATGACTTGCTTTTTTGGCTGCTCTTCTTTCAATTTTGCCTCATCATTAGCTTTCTGCGTTTTTTCTCTATTTTTTCTCTCATAATTTCTGTCACTGCCTCGTATTCCCTCCTTTTTGTTTCACACTACATATTTTCTTCATGTTACCCTTTTTTCCTAATATGTCATACTTTTTATTTTTCTCTTTTTTAAATAGCAGTTTTATTTATTTAGCCTAAGTTAGTGGTATTTTCAACTAAGACACCTGTGTTGCTCAGCTTGATAGAATTTTGCTTTAATGTATCAGTTTTGCGTCGATGCAAAACACTTAGTTGTTTCTATGCCTTTTTATTTATCAGAAAGTTGATATTCTTGCGTTCTCACGTACAAAATCTCTGCTGTCTATTTCATTTTACTTTTCGTGCATGTATGACAATTTCATACGATTTGTTTAACTTACGTATTTTAGAAACCACATTTTTCATTGTTGGCGAGACATTACGCTTGCCAGGTACTTTTTGGTATCTACAATACACGCGTGAACCAAATTCGTTCCGTAAATGATATTTTTACATGCAGGCCAATGTTTAATTCTTATTTTGATCGACTGAAATTTTTGATATCATTAAAACTGGTTAAACTGATACCAATGTTTGCAGTAGCCTTAATAGAAAAATCAATATATAAAGCGTTTTTCTATTGCCACTGACTAAAATATTGTTTTCCGTCATCATTCTTAAATATTTTGCTTCTTGTCGCTAATTTGTTTCACAGATTTAATTTTTGCTGTTAATTGCTATATTTTAAAACCTACCACATGCTTGCAGAACAGCACTTTAACTCAGAGTCAGCTAAATAATACTTGATGCACCGTTGATTAAATGGTCTTCAAATTATTCTCGTTGTACAAATGAAATATGCTGCAACTTCAATAAATTTAAAATTAAGTCTATTCTATATCGAGGCAATCTGTCAATTCTCCAGTGAACCATTAATTAACTGTCAGCAGCTATATAATGTCTAAATTCGTATTTCGATAGAAAGAAAACTGATTCCGAGAGTGTGAATGACCAGGTGAATGAGCCTCTCTGAAAGAGTTCGCTTTTTGGTTGTTACGTGTATGAATGCTTCCACCGAATTTCGTCCTTCGTTTCACCTTATGAATCAATCTTGTTGTATCCTCTTGGTAACAGCGCAGGATGTGCGGATTACAGTGTTAAATGCTCATATTTTATTTAAATTTCTGTCGCTGTTAACAATAGTTGTGAAACTGTATGTGGTGCTGTTTTTTATCTGCAGTTAGTTGCCAATACGATCGAATGTTTCTTGAGGCTTGTCTAGTGGGAGTTTTGGTTTTCCTGGATACTAAAAAATTGTTTTTGTGTTTAGTGATTCGTTGCCAGTCGATTAAAATAGCATGTTGGTGAAACTTACGAATGTTAAGACCGGGCGCTTTTTATATATATATATATATATATATATATATATGTGTTGTGTGTGTGTGTGTGTATGTAGTATCAATATAAAAAAGACATTGCATCAAGTAACAATGGCTGTCCATCAAGTAGGGAAATTTCTTCCTTATTGGAAACTTAAAGCATCGTCCAGAATTTGTCGCAGGCGAAATGCGATACTAAGGACCACCGATCTATCATTAAACAACAGATAACATGCCATTATGTATTAGGTGTTGCGAACCTAGTAAAAAATGAGTTCAGCTGTGACCACAAGGATAAACCAAAAACAGGATGAACGGAAAGTATAATCCCATGCACATTCGTTTCGTGCTTACTGGCGACTCATCAGTAGGTGCCGGTATTACGCCCTTTAACCACTATATATTTGGGTGAAGAATGTGGGATAATAGGACGGTACAGATAATATACCACTTGAATAAAACATTTTAATATATATATATATATATATATATATATATATATATATATATATATATATATATATGTATATATATATATGTGTGTGTGTGTGTGTGTGTGTTTATTTATTTATGTGTTTTCCGTCTTCTACGTGGTTAAAAGTCTGCAAATTTATCAAACGATCGAGCTTGGCCATTGACCTGTTAGCAATAAGTCCATCCCCTCCTCAACGTGGTACGACGGTGTCAACCATGTCTCGATGGCCGATCGTACATGGGCTAACAGGGCTATGGCGGTGTCACCAGGGCGTGGTGGATTTCCGACCGGCAATCGGATCTCCTATAAAATACCACATGAGCCTGACGACGGCACCATGACTCGGCGTGTGTTCCCCGCCACAAAAGGGTTCAACAGCCACAGGATTCCATGGACTCCTGGACAGTACCCCGCACTTCCGAATGGCGAATGAGCTCTCAACAGCCACCGGCAACCATGCAAATTACTGCTGCCTTGCAGACTGCGCTTGGATGTGCAAAGGCCAGAGGTGCGTCTTCGATCAAAAAGCCGAGTGGTGAGGGGACACCACTTGTACCAAATTCCCAAGAAACTCCATGAAATCAATGGAGCCGGCTTATCCTCCAAAAGGAGTCAGCCGCAGTAAAGTAAAGTAATATAGAATATTCAGATTGCCACAAATTACAGGGTGTTAAGTATTGAGTTGATTGAGTAGGTTTTTGAATAGCCTGAGGAGCTGTACATCATAAGAGAAAAGCGTTAGTTCCAACTTTGCAGAATGATTACTGCTTGTATCTTGGATCTAATGTTCGGCTGGGATTAAATTCATTGAAAAGCTTACGAGTCAATGTGCGACTTACTCATAGTTTTGTAACATTTTTTGGCATGGTGTAAGGCTATGGCTTTTTTGGATATTGTCAAAATGTGCTTAGGTTGGGTCGTAAGGAGACGAGCAGACCCTTGCTTTAAATTACGTTCATTTCGTTGTATGTGCTGTTGGCTACTCTAGCTTGTGCATATGTATGAATGCCTGCAGAAGCATAAGGTTTCCTGCGGCTTTTGCACACTTACTTATTTTCCATATTTCAATTTGGACGGCTGTAGAAGTGAATGTCTGGTGGACCACCACAATTTCTCCATCGTTCTTTAGCCGACGCGTCTTCATGGGATATATTCTCTACTGCAGGCCCATTCCCGTCTATCCAATCCGACTAGAATGATTGCCTCAATCCCATTGACGAAGAAAAGCTCTTGTAGGGGAGTTATTAATTAGATTTGGTAACTATGAGGACGATTCGCGTATAGAACGTTGGAACAATTTGTGGTGGTTCAACAGGTGTTGACTACTACAAGGTATGTCACACCAAGTTGAACTCTGGTTGCTCAATTCAAAATCGAGAGTGTTAACCACTACGTTGGCCGCCTCAATTAGAATTTTAAACGTATTCTTGTTGTCAGAAGATTGTGGTCCGATACATTTTTTGAAGCAGCGTTACACCACTGTTGAACTCTGTTATACAAAATAGCAGACAATCATCGGTTGGTGGCTTGTAATCGTGCCGTACGAAAAGTGGCTACGTTCTGTCGAAACACACAGTCTTTGATGCACATTCATAAAGTTGATCATGTGCAAAGTACGACTATGTGCAAGACTGAAGTGCATGATAGAATCGTCATAATTATTTTCAGCCACGATCCCTCTATGTACAACATATTTATTCATGCATTTTTGACTTGCCAAACTACAAAATCTACAGAATATTTTAAATGTCCAAATGTTGCACAATGGCCTACACCACACTTAATGCTTAAATGAATTCACATTTAGAAGTTTGAGATAGGCCGAGATTTGGTACGTATACGTTCACGATGCCTAGGACTTGACTGCCAATATGGAATCTTGATTAGATCAGACGAAATTTTATAAATTTTCAGTCAATAGAGCAATTTCTAAAACAGTAGGTAACAGAAGGCGTGCACCTTAACTGATTTCATCATGTGAACATGAAAAACGAGGTTTACTCCTCTTTTCCTATGTGTTAACAAGAAATGTGGCATTTTGCGAAGTTTGCAAATCAATGCCGGTCTCCTTGGAATAACACGTGTATATTAATAGGTATGTGCGTATGTATGTTTCTATATGGTTATCTGAATTTATCTGTCTATCCGTTCATGTATGTTTTTATGTATGTATGTATGTATATATTTATACATCCATGTATATATATATATATATATATATATATATATATACGCATGTATGTATTTTTGTATGTTTGCATGAATTTATACACGCATTTATGTATGTATGTATGAATGCATTTCGTTTATGCATGCTGTATGTATATTCCTATCTTTTGTGATGCCACAATATTGAATTTTTGTTGATTTATCCGAAAAATATTGGGTGAGTATGCTGAAAGTAGTTTCGAAAGAGGTCAACTCTTTGGATTTCGTTATTTGAGCTTGTTTGAAATGAATATTTATGAAAGGATATCGATGGAAGAAAGGTTACTTGAAAATTTTGGTTATCTTTTGGACTAGTGATGTCTCGCACTTACTTAATGGCAGATGTTTTACAGATTTATAATATTTTGTGATTCAATTAAGAAAATTGAGTGTGCAAAGAATACTTATCAAATACTGTAATGCTTTAGGCCAAATAAAAATATGGAATTGTCGAATATGAGTGTGTTGAAGATAATAACTTAATTCACAAATACATTATTGGTTATGCTATGAATAATTGTACATCATAAAGGAGTAAGTTGGCCTTATCATCCAAGACGATCATACATCTCAAGAAATGTACTTTTTAATTAATCTCGTAAGGCGTATGATTTACTTTCATAGTTTCCTAGCTGCAGAACAGCATAATCCATCAGCAGCTATTCAGCTAAAATAAATTAACCTTGCGTGATACAATAAATGGCTCATGTGATTTTGGAGAAATTACCAGAAAATATATTCTGGTTTAAATCACAGCCATAGTTTTTTGAAGTTTTAATTATGTGCCTAAGTAAACAAATGAACCAAGTTGTAAAAGCAATCAAAACATCTTTGAATGCGTATCCAGAAATTAAGTAGACCTTAATACATAATTTGACATTTCTCAATATTATATGGCACCAAAACTGATGCTAATACTCGCGAAGATCTCAATAGATTTAAAATTCAATTTATATATCCGGTTATTTGTATTGTGTTTAGTTAAAGAATAACTGTTCTACAAGCATTGCAATTAAATGTGATAAAATAATTAAGATAGTTAACGGAGAACGGAAGGTGAACTATCATATGCTAGTACGGATTTGTTGTTGTCATCAACAATCGAAAATTCCCATTTGGACTTACTGGAAATTAATGTGTTTTTTTACTTGTGATAATGGATAAACTGAAGAAAGCGACCGCAAATGGCCTCCGGAATATTTTTAAGAAATAAAAAGACTGGAATTCAAACTGTTAGTCAAAACACAGATCAGGTAATGCTGGAAGTATAATTAAATAATATGATAACAAACCGATCCAATCTGTTGATGATATACATAGACGACAACAGTTTCTTTAAGAAACTAGAGCTGATAAACATCCATTGTAAAATAACCCATTTTTTATGTTCAATCAGTAAAATTTACATTAAAACAAGAAAGTGATAATCACTTAAAATTATAATTTTTACAGAAAAATAAACCTATCGAAACTTATGACAAGTTTACTTGAATCAAGTTTGCGATCTTAATAAGACACCTGACTCATTATGAGTATACATTTTTCAGTATAAACTAAGTATTGTATAGTGTTGAAAAAGAAATTCATCCAGCAGACCGGTTTCATTCTTATTGGGAACTCGTCATGTGCTGTCCAACATTTGAAGCAGACAGGGCTCTGATCTGGGCACGTCTGCTTCGGTATCTAGTGCTCTAACCACGAAGCCACCTCTCATAATCTGATAGAATAAATTAATGCGGTCAATTTTGTTTTTATCATACCGAAAGTTGTCTTTTGAGCTTTCTGGAATAGCTAATCCTTATGAAATTACTTATTTAAACTCGAGATTACCTTATAACTACTGTTATCTGTAGAACTACATGGCAGATAAATAGAATAGCCGATCATGGAATACCCACAATGTGTGTCTAAAACACTTTAGACATCACTTAATCCAGCTAGTATGAAACATAAAATAAATTTCAGATGCGCCGCTGGAATAGATCAAAATTAATGCACAAAGACACGTGCAACTACGAGAAGATGAGCTAAACCAAATTTTAATGAATATATCATCTATGATTTAAAATAACTAATGTATAGCGCTAGAGCCATAATCCAATTTCAACCCTTGTTTCAAGTAATGCATACAAATTATCAATTAATTATATCAAGTTTGGGATCTTGGTATTAACACCTGACCTATTATGGACACACATTTGTCAGTATAAAGTAATAATTGCATAAAGACCGGTTTCATCTTTAATGTAAGAAGCCTAAATATTTTAAAGTGTGATTTTTTATTTGGTTAATAAGTCAACAGAATTACAACAGATTTTAGTTAACAATAGTACTTAAAGATCACGTCGTGCATTGCCTGGCTCCATGTTTTAATTAAATTTCACTGCACCAAAATGCATAGTGCTCTAATTATTTAACTTATTATGCCAATTTGTATAGAAGATTGCTCCGTTGATCTTCCTTCTCTCCTTGTGGTATGATATTGACTTTACCTATTTTGTGAGTATAATCAAAACGTTGCAACAGTTACCAAAGGCAACTAATCCAGTAGACCAGTTTCGTCCTAATTGTCAACTCTTCAAGCATTGTGAAGCTCCTTGCCGCGAATAAAGCTTGAATCGGGGTGCATTTACTCAGGCGTCTGTGACTCCATTCACTGCGTCACTGTGCGGCAGGTCGTAGGTATAAGTGGAATGGTTTAAGTTAAATTTCACACACATTATTTGCTGTCTTTATTATTTTATTACTTACCTTGACATTATTTTATAAAGGGTTTATTTATTTTCTTAGATTTCGTCCCTTTTCAATGAGGTAACTCTAAATTAAGTCATTTAAGATGGTGCAAAGTTTAGATTAAAATTCAGCTACTGTAATTTTACATAGTTGGCTTTTCACGCGTGTTTACTTGTGTTTTAACGAATATTGAGAAATTATAGGCAAACTTCTATATAGTGAAACGTCAGTTAGCTATTATGGAACTACCTAATCTTAAGTATAAATCAAACACTTTAAATGAAATTTAACATGTGCTTTATTAGCATGTATTACAACTTGTGTGGCGCTGTTAACTGACGAAGGAACTTGAATGGATGTCTCGCAAATTAGCCGAACTTAAGAAGAACTGTGAAAAGTCACTTATTAATCAACGCAAGAAACGGGTAATGATGCAATTCCCAGTTGTACGCCAAGTTACGTCGTATAAATACCTTTCAATTCATTACATTTTTATATTATTTTATTCAAATAAGAATTATTTTATTAATCACCTCATGAGGCATGAGTAGGTTGTTGCTCTCAAAATGGCGATCTCCGCCATCCTTTTTTCCTAAAAACTAATGTATCTGTTTGCTATGGACATCGCCGCTTCGTTTTCGTTTTTGTTTATGCTTATTTTTATTTGAAAATAATAGGATTTAAACAACACTGGCAACGACGATAGGCCTGATTCCTCTACGAGTTGTTCTCCACAAGAATTTTATTCTCATTTGGATAATGACCTTTCCGTTGGACAGTTGGAGGCAAATAGCAATCGACGAGACAATTCTAGAGAGTGCCACCGAAAGGGCATATCCAATGAGTGGCACGCCGAAGAGCATCCAGACTTGACGGTATTAGTGGATGGCAACCCTGATTCAAGCTCATCATCATTTGACACAGGTATTACTTGGTTGTATGGTTTTGCTACATTTACACACCGACCGCCCTATATTCTTTAAAAACATATACATACTTTTGATTTCTGGAAATCAACTTTCGAAATTTACACTCGTTAATCTGGTTCAAGATTCTTAAGCCATATTTCTCAATATGTGGGCGCGGATTCGTCCCTTTCTTCTGAAGGCTTCAAAATCGTTCATACTAACCACTGGAAATAAGGTACGAAGATTAGGTCGTACCTCATTTCCAGTGGGTGGTATGGACGATGTTGAAGCCTTCGTAAGAAAGTGACGAATCCGCACCCAGCCAAAACTAAGACGAAATCGATACGTACTTGGTAAAGGTGATCAATCGGATCTTTGCGAAACTGATAGTGCAAAGTAACAACCAGCGCACGCAACTCGCGGTGAGTCACCATAAGACACATCAGACAAATATTTATTATGTAAACAGTTGTTAAGCTTAGAACTCTACTCGTCATATCGTGTTGGTGGCTTTATTTTATACTAAACGCCTAGTCAACTCAAATATAAATGTGAAGCATCGATTGGTTTACAACTTTCTCTAATTTGCTTGGATTCCCCGATATTAGAGTCCACTTATTTTTCAGGGTGAAGGCAATAAAATTTGGTATACGTTTATTATAAGTTGCATCTATTTTGAATTATGTGGAGACTGCAATACTCCTTTTTGCACTATATAGGCATTCTAAGCCGACATTTCCAGTCACGTACAAAATATGCAAGACTACTAGAGGTGAGAGCCGCATATCTAACTCTGCTTTCCATATATATGCACTGCGGTTTGATCCTCGCTAGTCAGTTTGCCGTCGTACTCGGATAATGATCATGGAAGGTCGAAACGCGCCAGTGCGTTGCGACTGGCGGTAGTTTTGTTATGTTGTTCGACGGCTGGTCAGAATACAATGGGATTGATGTTTACTTTAAGCTCGCAAACTTGATTTACAGAATTCTAAGCTCTAGTTAGGAAACTCATCGGTTTTAATCCATACCAATTTTCGGAATGACGACCAGCAGGTACTAGCCGGTCTTATATTTCTCCGTCCCATGACGATGAATTATATTGCTACAGACGGCTGCAGCGTTGGTTGTTATCATTTTCCGTGAGAATCTTCGCTAGCTATGCTGGAAGTAAGTTGGTAGACGACTTGCGACTCTACAAACTAAGTACCGCAGTGAAACTCTTCAACATATATACACTGAAGCCCAAGATACCTTAGCTAGTTCTCATGCAATTCAGAGGAAAGTTTTGATTTTTTGGCTATGTGGCCTAGATATTAACTGAATTATGTCAGGTATCTCATGTTGTTAGCATAGATTTTTGCCTATTTTCTGGGTAACTTCTGTGTACGATTCATTCTAGAGCATCTACTTATTTTTCGAAAAATATTTCACATAATTATTATTTATAATTTCGCAAATAAACCGATATCTAGGTCTCCCAAAAAGAGTTGTCAAGACCAACCTAGGCCTATAATACTAAATTACCAAGGCCTAACTACTGAGCCTTTATTTGGCAAAGTTTTCGTTGATGTTTATTCTCTTTTAGTGTCTCTTGTTTCGTGATGTTACGGCCTGGCCTGCGGAATTGTCGGATTTTGCAAATAATTGTGGCTGGCCACAAAAGCAGCAAGTTCTTACTTCGGTGATTCCAGCTTTTGTTGGCTTTCCGCGATATGCGTTCGCGGATTGTTGCTTTGCACTATCAATTTCGCAAAGATCCGATTGATTACCATTTTCCAGTATGAATCTGTTTTGTCTTTAATCAGGCTGAGTGCGTATTTGTCCCCTTCATACGAAGGCTTCAACATCATTCATACTTACTATTGAAAATACGATGTTAAACAATCTTTGTTTACTGGCGACGTGTCTGTGCCTTCTGTCCAGCACCATCATCAGGCCACTATACACAGCACAATACTCACAATAGCAGATTTAAGCAAATGTGGTAACCTCGTTCCGAAACCGTTCTATTTATATTCCATTCTGTTTTTGACTCAACAATGGTTTAAAACATAAGAATTGGTCTCAGTAACTAAACTCAATATATGCATATGCCTAACGCACATGAAATCCGTCACTCAATAACTAAATCTACATATATATATATATATATATATATATATATATATATATATATATATATATATATATATATATATATATATCCTCATCTATATGCAATTATTAGACCAATCCTTACCTCAGTATAATTGCAGCTATCTCAAATTCCCGGTATATATAATCTCATCTCGTGTGCAGAATGCTGTAGGGGAGAGAGAAAGTATAGAGCATATTTGTTAAAACTGTAATGTTACAATTTCACGGTAATCAAAGTTAAAAATTCAAAACTGATAAAACCGAAAATAACTTGAATGTCAGATACTGTCTAATTTTAAGCGGAGAACCCTAATGTATAAAATTGCATATGAAGTATTGCGCACCTAGTAATATATTATTTCAAATATGGCACAGCAAGTTATCTAGATGGAAAGAGAGTGAATGTCAGAGCGACGCTTAGGTCAAGAATAAATAGAGAAAGAAAGAGATATAATGGACAAACTAATGATCTTCAGAACTAGTAGAAAGAAATATGAGAAGTTACGCAATTCAGAAAAATAATTGCACATGAATATATGCCCATATAACTAAAATAAATCATTATACATATATACATATATATGCAAATATAATATCGTAACACCCTTATATATATATATATATATATATATATATATATATATACATATATAAAGACAATTGCTAACTTTTAACGGTGAATATTTTCTATTATTATTAATTTGTTACTTTATTCACACCTAATATAAGTATATAATATACATATAAATATTTATTATAACATATATATATAAATATAAGCGACAGTGTGAGTAAAATATCTCTGATTATATTTATATATATATATATATATATATATATATAATTTTTTCTTTACTGATAATTTAACCTAATTATTTAGATGACATCCACACTTTATATAAATATATGTGCCATATATAAATATGTGTAAAGTTTACATATTTAAAAAAAATTTATATATAAAATATATGCAACAGTGTGAGTAAAATTTCTTATATATATATATATATATATATATATATATATATATATATATAAATTTTAATATATATAAAAAGATTAATGCGTGTATATGTACCATATCTATTAATGCATATATATATATATATATATATATATATATAGAATAAATATTTCTACGTAGAAACCTATCTATCTATGTGTGCGTCTATCTCCCAAATTTTGAGTTCCTCTTTAAAAGACACTCGTTAGCTGTTAACGATGAATATTATCTCCATGACCACTTATTATTCATTTATTACGATATTCACACCTTATATAAATATATAAAATACATATAAATATATATAAAACATATATAAATAAATATATATATGAGAGAAACATAAGTAACATTGTGAGTCAAATGTTTCCAATCATATGTGTATATATAGGTGTATAAGAGAGTATATATATATATATATATATATATATATACATATATAATGTCCTATCTCCTTACTATTGCTAAATGTGTTTACCATTTTCTAAAAACTTTTTTGGGAAAGATAAGGATATAGGAATTGATATCGGTCTAGGGGTGAAACTGATAGTGCAAAACAACAACCCGCGAACGCAATTCGCGAAAAGTCATCATATGAAACTCGCACTGCGCAACAACCCTTTAAGTCAAAATTTTTGAGTTTTCTTTTCTGTGAGCTACTGCAGTAATATATATTTTTGTATTATATTTTTGACAGCTATGCTATAATTTAGGTACAGTATTTATTTTGGTTTTCATATTTGCACTTATGTGTATAGTGTGCGTTTTTCTATTTACTTAATATCTCGATTATTGTCAACTAATATAGCATAGAGAAAGAGAGAGTTGCGTATACCATTTTTATGTCTATATATTTGAAATTTTGGCTTACATGCCAATATAATTTTTTATACGAATACACCGTTTGTATAATGATTATTGTGGAATACTAATATATATGAGAGTTTGTATGAGGTATTACGTACCTAATAATAAATTAGTTCAAACAGGACCAGTAAAATATACAGAAGTCAGCATGAACCAAATAGATAATCTATTATCCATATGCGTTTTGTGCTTGCTTGCGACTCATCTGTAGGAGGCACGATTAAGTCCTATGCCCACTATATATTTAGTCAAGAAATGTTGGGCCTGTGGTCCTATTTGAACTAATTTTTTGCTAGGCAATACCTAATACAAACTTGAATACACCGTTTATTTAATATCTATTTTATGAATAAGTACATTATGACGCTATATAAGCCGTTAATTTCTTAAATCAAATTTTAATGTTTAAATCCTAGTATTAAACCTGTTACTTGATTGTCTTGTCCTCTTTACTGGGACTTGGGCAGTCGCTCTAGATGTATTTGGTTAAAAGTGCATGCAGTAGACAGGGATGCGACTGCAATTAAGAAATCAGAATATCAGGGCGAGTCAGCTAAAGCACGATGGAGCAATTTATGGTGGCTCACAGTAGTTTAATTATTGCACCCTATTTTAATGTATTTAAAAAAAATTTTCACGTTTGCAAAACAAGCTTAAATGAAACTAAGCAGTTTAATTGTTTCCGGCTCTGTTGTTGTCATTTAACATCCTCAATACAACTAATCTCACCAATGCAAACAAACAACTGAAGAAGAGTCCATCTCTGCGACTGCTAACACTAGTCTTATATGCAGCTCATTTCGTTCCCAGTCAACACCACCTGCAGGAGCTGACGGTCTTAAAGAGAGAGCCAGGAAACTGCTTGCTGCCGCTGCACAAAACTCAAGTCAGGACCAGCTTCACAGTGTCAGTACTCTTTGCAATTCTGAAACTCAAGAAGACAAGCACACAAATGGCTCTGACAGTATCCCTCCGCAGCGTCTTTACGTATCAACTGTAAACAACATCAATCGGTCCACTTTCTGGCAGTTTGATCAAAAAGTGATACCAGAGACTTCGTTATCAATATCAAGATTGTTGTCTAATGACCCCAGTAAGAGGGTATGTCAACAGGATAATTATTTTTTTCAAATTGACTAATTAGTTTATTTTGATTTTATATTTACTTTGTTGAGTACGTCTGCTTCGGAAACTGCAAATCTAAACACTAATCCATATATATATATATATATATATATATATATATATATATATATATATATATATATATATATATATATATTTGTATATATACAAAATAGTTTCCGCCCGAATATAAAGCAAACCAGAATATATAAGTTTTTATATGAATTCAAATTGCTTGTGGTATGCTGCACGAGTAGCTCAGCGGTTTGAATAGAAGACTCCGAAGCAGACGTGCTTAGTCTGCAATCCTGATCGCAGTAAATAATCGGTATAACGTGAAAGGTTCTTGATATGGTATTAAGCCGGTCTACTGGATGAATTGCATTTTCTACACTATAGAATGCTTAGTTTATTCTGGAAAGTGTGTACTTTATTGAATTGGTGATATTATTAAACTCGTAATCTTGATTTAAATAATTTGTATCACCGCCGACACACTTAATAATCGTTTAATTTAATCGGATTGGCTATCTAATTAAACAATCGTTGATTTTGCGAGGAATAATACAAGTTATTTCAATCAAATTTTCGAGCTTGAGATGAATGCAAATCCCGTTGTGCCTAGCCAGTCGGACAATTTAGCAAAACGACTTTCAATCACACGTGTTGACGCTTTTTGATCCTCAATGTTCTTTATCTCGAGTTCGAAAATTTCATTTAAAGAACTTTTATCATACTCCTTGCTATCAATGCTTTTTTAGTTATTTTACTTATTTATGTGTGGTGACATCGGCATAAAGTTAACGTTCGTGACGGCTTAGAACTTGGGCAGATTACATTCTGAGTGAAGTACGCGGTATACGAGATCACTAAAGGTGAGAGACGCAAAAATTGCTCTACTTATATATAATGTGCAGTTTGATCCTCGTTGTTCGGTTTGTTGTTGTGCTGTGAGATGGCCGTGGAATGTCGAATAGCGTCAGCACGTGCGACCAACAGTGGTTTTACTATGTTGTGAGACTAGTTAGATACAGTGGGATTGGTATTTATTTGAATGCGTCTACTTCTTACAATCAAAATGAAAAGTAGTGTATTTGTGCACATGTCCTATCAAAATGACTAGGTTCCTGTGTTAAATATTTTTCCATATGTAAAACGTAGACCTTATGAGATTTTGTACGCGATTTGCAGTTGATGGAGATACACCATAGCTTTTCTGCCATTGCGTCATATTTTATGTATCAGGTGTATTACATCGTTAGTATTTGATCGTTGCTAGCCAGGCTGGGTAACGGATAATAAATTGACCAAGTTTAATCAATAAATCCATCTGTTTATCGAAAGTATATTTCTTCAAATAATTCTAGTATAAATATAACTTTCTACTAGGCTTTAGTTTCGTCGTTTTTTGATAAACCGTAAATTTACTAATCGGAGTTCCTCGTAAAAGCTTCCCATTGGATCATGTTTTCCATAGATTCTGAAAGATTTTAATCAAAAATTACAAAATAAACTTTTATTCACTAAATGATAACATTTCACAATAAACAATTTGTTCTTATCATGACTTATTAACTGATTTGATAGGCAGTTTTATTTTTAATTATATTTATTTCATTCCTGTTAAATTTTTTAAACCTACCTTTTTTAAATATCGCTGTTTTCAATCTTATATATATATATATATATATATATATATATATATATATATATATATATATATATATATGTATCTGAATATTTATCTCATCTATAATTATTTACCAAAAATACTTTGAACATAATTTTCACTGCTAGATTTCTACGCTTTTTTTCACACGTCAATAAATGAATTACTTTAATTATCTGTAATGAAAGCACCTGTTTTTAAGCCGTATTAATCAATATGATCTGGTCATTTGAGTTTTTTTCGTTGCATGTATTATACATGTTATTAATTCGTTTTATTTACTACACGTACTTTATAAGCAGAACATGACTCATCAGAGAAAATGAAGCATTAAGTTATGTATATATCATAAAGTTTATGTTAAATTTCATTGTGTACGCCTAGTAAATGATAAACGTTTTTGACTTTGATAAAGCTATTTGTTGTATATTTAGAAACAATGCTGTATTATGGAAATAAGGCACCTGCGTGTCATTTACTAAAAAGTTTGTTTGGTCATACCATACGTGACTTAAATTTAAATTCATCAATTTATACTTCGTCACGCAAGTTTCCGAAATGTCAATTTATTTTCTGTTTGCGTTCTACTGTAGTGCCTATCGCTTTGATTTCTTTGCCAACGAATGTGCAAGCAAATTTATCTGCGCTTTTAAGGCCTTGTTGGTGTAATAGTACGTAAACTGGTCAATTATTGTCATAAATCGTACTCGAAATGCTTTGTTATTGTTAAATTTGTGTGTTGACGCGTTTTACTTCTTGTCAAATTCAATTCATCAACTAGACCGGTTTCGTCCTCTTCTACTTTCAGTATTGTTGTGATCTTGTCTCGTGTTATGGTGTATTTGTTTTAATGCCTTACGGCTAATCCACTATGCTTCTCAAGGCGCTAGCTATATACAATGTTCAGTTATATACGAACTTATGTTTTTTAGTTTAGAATATACGTCAGGTGCATCCCATCGACATCTATTTGACGTAAAGGTCCAAATAGCTATCCCCGATCTATCATTGTGGCGTAGAAACCATACCACCTGACAATATTATATTGAATTAAAGTATAATAGCAGGATATTTATTTTACATTTATGATTTCAATCTAAACTAAATATTGCTTAAGGTAGCAATGTAATTCATCGATATTGGCCACCATACAAATGCTTACCAGATTTTCCGCGGTATCGTCTCGAACACCGTGCATTTGCTTTAGAGTCATGCAACTCATCAGCTTGCGGTCAATATCGAAACCACAAATATACAATCCCATATTTGTCTACATTTTGGAACTAAATCAGATAAATAAAGCATACTGAAAACTGAAATTAGAAAACGTGATGATTTAGGAGAGGCGTCGTCTTTAGTTTCAGTATTTCGTGAGCTACATCTTGTTTAAATATATATATATATATATATGTATATATATATATGTATATATATATATATATATATATATGTGTGTGTGCGTGTGTGTGTATTTGCGGATCTTAATCTCAATTTGTTCACATACATTGTACTTCACGATAAATGTACAATACTATAAAGAAGCACAATAAACGGAGACCCTGATCATTTTCACCGTTGGATTCCGAGGAGCTATTGCCAATGGAACATAATTAATTAGGCCTCTCCACTGAACACTGTTTACCGCTAGACACCCACATATTTTTGCAAATTCAATTATCCCATGGTTAATGAGAGTACGGTGCTTCATGAACAAGTATCCGATAGCGCGTGTAATCGTATCTGGCCTGGAGGTGTATCATTGGACTAACTGCACCATCCTTATATGGGAGCTTCTGCGAGGAATTTCAGTTGAAATAATGTCTGCCCTAGATAAGACCCTTTGTTCATTCTTTGTCTTAAAGGTGGCTATTGCCACATATTCCCCCCACTCAGGAATCGGCATTGGCACTCTGCATAAACGATCAAGTGCGACAGCTCGTGATCCATCGGGCATGCAAACAAAAACTGTATTGTGCTTTGCGCCTACCCTCTCCACGCGATACCGCCCATCATTGACAGCCAGCAGTGCGGTGGGCTTGACCTTTGCGACCATGACAAGGTGGTTGGCCTGCCCTCCCTGCTGTTCCGATCAACCAAAAGAGTAGCATCTGTCGACCTGTCGAGCAGGATGTGAAATCGGCCTTCTCAAATAGTGTCCCATTCAGTGTATATATCGCCACATAACAAGGCTGGATGGTGATTGAACATCAAAGAACGGCCATATAAAACTTGTTGGCCGTAAACTTGGTACTTGATGAATGCCTCCTGGCACTCAGCCGCCAATGACCCAAACGAGATCAAGTTAATACATCGACAAGCATAGCTGATTTGAAATGGTGGTCATGAACAGACCATTTTTTCTGCCTTTGTCATTTGTATCATAGAGCAATCATTGGTTGTGCGGCTGATGATAACAATTCTCCAAATCAAGTTCGCGAACTTCAGATAAGCGCCAATACAATTTGATTCATCTAGCCGCACAACGTTGTAAAACTGACGCTTTTGAATTGAATGTTCTATTTCATAGAAAAATACGACAAAATCTACAAAAATATAACGTTTGTGCATGAATAGAAATTTTGCAGCCGATATTTCCAGTCAATTTTAATATTTTTTGAGCTAGTAGAGCTGAGATACGCCCTTCTTATTTTCCATACCTTATATGTATGCATTGCTGCTTGTTTACCATCGCACTTAATTTAGGCCAGTGTAAAATTGAAAGGCGTCAGTGCTCTGACGATAATTTGGCTTCATTTTGCAACCTATTGAATGAAACCTTATTGGTGTTTAGCTTTAGCTCCAAATCTTTATTTAAAGAAATGAATACATCTGTATGTTCTTTGTAAAGCATAATTAGCAGACAGCTGCAATGATGAAATTTTAAAACGAGTAAAACGTCCTATCATTTACGTGCATCACCTCCAATTCAGGCTGAACATCCGTTAATGCATTTCATGTTTCTTTTCTTCAATTTCAAAAAAAAACATTTATTAACCTATATGAATTTTACAAATACATTTAAATCTACGCAGTAGCGCTTACGCTCCAACTTTTAAACTGTTTTTACTTAAGGAGTGAACAAAAAAACAAAAATGAAGTTTAGCAATCAATGATTGCGCGAGTGGTGGTAACAATTTTAAAATCAAGTTTGCCAGCTTGTATTGTATATAACTAGTCGTCGAACAACATAGCAAAACTACCGTCATTCGCACGCACTGATGCATTTCGACCTTAAATGATCATCATCAGAGTAAGACGGCAAACTGACTAGCGAGAATTAAACCGGAATGCATATATATATGGAAAGCAAATTAGATATGCGGCTCTCACCTCTATTAGTCTTACATACATTGTAATTGACTGTAAAAAAGGCAGTTATCTTTGGATAGAAAACAGTCAGCTTTAAATATACACAATTATATAACTATTAGTCCAAAATTTTGAGAAAGACGAAATGTGTCTAAGCGCAATTTTAAATAGGGCCTTGATAGCCTCATGGTAATGCCAGTGCAAAAGCAATTTATTTTTGCTTGCACAATTCTGGAAAACATCGATTTATAGAAATCGCTTCGAAGTGGTGAAGTATAGCAGCACACTGAGCTATTATTATAGTTGAAAATCGCTTTTTTGGCATGTCCCAATTTTTACAAGGAATTACATACTTAGTTATAGGTGTACATGCAACACCAATCTTATTCTGAACCAAACAGGTTGGTATGGGCTCCGAAAAGCGTGAATCCAATCTTCCATTGCATTGGCTTAAAAAAATTTTTTGCACAGATACAATTAGAATTATCGATAATGTTAGATGCATAATTCAGTGGAATCCTAACTTTCACACTAGGTAGAAAAAGCTTTTTGGTAGATTTTATCATAACTTAGTCAACTTTAAAACATGTAAAAGCCAAAGCGGAACGCAAACTATCTCTTATGCGCCTCATTGTCTCTTCACTTTTGTACCATAAGTGAATATACAAAGGCGTCCTATCAACAGTAAAACCATTCACCGTGTAATTTTTTATATAACTAGGTTTATGCTTATCTATAAAATTTAGTGGGTAACCGTTAATGATAAGAGTGTTTCGCAATACGCGGCTGGGCAGCTTTATGTTTAGAACAACAGATACCGAAGAAGACGTGCCCTGGGTCGAGCCCTATCCGCAGAAAATTCTGGAGAGTACGGGATGGGTTCCCAATAAGAACGAAATCGGCCTAGTAGATAATCTGCTTTTTCTATAAGTTTATACTGACAAATGTATGTGTATAATGGACTGGTGTTCAAATAAAGAACGCAACCTTGATTTAATTAATGACTATCACCGCCGCACAACCAGTGCTCATTTAATCACCAGATCGATTGTACTGCATATGTTAACCAACAACTTCTTTTCATATAGTGAAAAATAATAATTTTCCGATCAAGATAGACAGCAGATTGCCTTTTATTTCGGTTAATGGAAATTGGCTTTTATACATAACATGAACATTCTGGCTGCCTTAAATGTGCATGCTAAACCGCTTTCAATTTCTACCTTGTTAGGCATCAAACAGCAACCCCATTAATTGAAACTATTAGTTAGATAGAGTTTTCTTTACCAGTCCTACACTCGTCGCATTATTTTTAACTTTTGTTTTATCTAGTGCTTCTGATTGTCATTGGCAATGAAAGCATTTTCAGCTTAGTTGTACCATATTCGTCAGCCATTGTGCTTGCACTAACCAGCTTTTTTAATTTTTGTAAAACAATTGAGAATCGTTGCTTATTTATATCGAAATATTACAAGACAGCTTAGCAAATGATATTGCGACATGTTAATACAAAGATACTACAAAGGCTAACGAGAAAGAAATGTTTATTGTATTTGACAATATTTCTTTTTACCTTCGACCTTAGGAGTTATCTTAAATTTTTTATTCCGAAAAGGCATTTAAATTTATGCCTACCACGTTCTTTATAATAATGAGGTAGACATTATACCATTACTCAACAACATTAAAGTGTAATAACAAAAAAATTGCTGTATACGCTCTTTCAACTGTCAGCTTGACACAACAAGCACAGCATTGCCTGCTGATGCACTCACCTCGCCGAATTCCACTTCCAGGTGTTTAATTGAACACACCACGAGAATGCTAAACATGCTTACCTCGCGTTGGCAGCTGCCAATTTGCAAACATGAGCGGGCATCTTTGGAGCGGAAAAGCACACATATTTCCGACTCGTCTGGATATGACTTCGAATTGTCTACTGACAGCTTAAGTCTATCGCCGCGTGCTTGCAGCACCAACGGTCATCAAGCCCACTACAACCCGATACAACAGGCAGTGCACTATATGCAGTTGACGCTTGCGTGGACATCTACTGCGGTCACAAGCAAAGCTAGTAGCGTCACTTTGCCGTTGAACATTAAGCTGGCCGTGAATCGAAACACGAGTTGGGCCGATGTTGAGTTGAAATTAACCTCAGCAATAAACGTTTTTCTAACAAGTCATGACGATTTGGAGTTTTTCTCGCCAAGCTTAACCCAACTTATTGATGAACAGATCAAACTAGCAGTTGACCAAGTTGGCGGCGGCGCGAAGCTTGTAGGCTATGTGAGAAAAAGATGGAAACGACGCTTAGCCAATCAAAAGATGTCAAGAAAATTGAGCATGTCTATTAATCCTGTTGTTGCCTATAAGCTTGGTAAGTTGTTTCACCCTTTCTTCGTTTAGAAAAGGTCAATGGATCAATCTAACTTTCTCCACCTGTTTGCCAGCTTAAAATATCTAATATATACAATTATTGATTTATTCCGGCTGATATTTTGCGAGCTAACCTGATATGCTTTCGTTTATTGAAACAGCTTTTGCGTTGTTATTGTGTCAGGTGCAGTACGACTAGCTGGTGAGAATAATTCTTTGAATATTGCTTGTGAACTCAAAATAAACATGAATTACATTTTATTCATTCAGTCGCAAAACGTTAAAAAATTATCTTCGGTTTTTCACGAAAAGTCTGTGATTACACAATGGGATACCGGAGTCGATGTTTCGGTGCTGTCTATGCCTTTGTCGTTTAAAAAGGTACAACCTTGGAGAGCAGATTTATTTTGGGCCACTGGCGCGGCAATGGTGGCGGCGTTGTTCTGCATTTCACGTGCTGTACGCCTAAACATGCACAAAATAAAACAAAAGTCACTGGCCAGATTAAATCAGATCACTAATTTTGCACAAATTTGTTGAAAAGTTAAATTTTCTAAACATCTGTCAATGCTGTCTAGTTCAGCGGGTGAAATACACATTTCAGAATTTACCTATTCGAATTAAATTTTGTTATTAAACAATAATTGATTGTGCTGGTAGTGGTAACATTTCTTTAAATCAAGTTTGCGAGCTTGGAGTAAACACCAATCCCATTGTATTAAACTAGTCCTCGAACAACATAAGAAAATTATCGCCAGTCTGACTGATGCGTTTCGACCTTTCAAAATCATCATAAGAATGCGACGGAAAACTGACTAGCGAGGATCAAACCAACCGCATCGCATACATATGGAAAGCTAAATTAGATATGCGGCTCTCACCTCTAGCAGTCTCGCAAACATTGAACTTGACTGGAAATATCGGCTGCACAATTTATATGCAGTCACGAATATTAACTCCATGTAGCTTTCGCCACACAAATATGATAAGAAAATACAATTAAACATTAATTGATTGCGTGGGTGTTGGTAAATTTTGTCATGCTTATGAGAGACTGCTCGTTTTTTTTGCAAGATAACCAGATCGAACAGTTCTGTACAACCGTTTTTATTAATATTATAATGAATGTAGTTTTTCCTTCAGATGAACAGAACATGTATTACCCGATATTAATTTAAGAAATAAATTTAAAGTTAAGCAGTAGCGCATTCGCTCCAACCTGTCAACATATTTTACTAAAGGTATCACCGAAAGGCAAGAACAAAGAAGTTATTTTTATATAAAACAGTCCAAGTTTAAAATAAACACATGACACACACACATATATATATATATATATATATATATATATCCAAAATGATCAAAATGAGTAAATGTAATTAAGCACCGTTTTACATGGGGCTTAGAAATCCTCTTGGTAATGTCAGTTCTCGGACAAACTATTTGTGCTTGAACAGTTCTGGACAACCTCGATTTACTAAATAGGGTAGCATACCAGCACAACTTGCATTTATTAAAATTGAAAAGCACTTTGTTGGCATGTAAAACTTTTATTAAATACATTTCGTTAAAGACGTACGTACAACACCAATCTTATCCCGTAACAACGAGGTTGATATATGCTCCGGCAAATTTGAATTCAATTTACTGCATATGATTATATATATATATATATATATATATATTTAGCATGAAATATATATTTCATTATTTAGCAAACACCGTCCAGCTTGTAGAATCTTGCTGCCTTCTTTGAAAACAACGCTAGGCAGTATTCCCGATTTCTCTGTTTAGGGTTCAAACTCAGAACAATTTTGCCATATAGCCTGCTTTGAATGCATAATTATTCGCATGTAGTGTGGGATTCCTTTGGATGAGGCAATAATATGTTCGCACATGTCGATTAAGAATGAATTCCTTATTTGTGCAGTTGTGGAGAAGAAACTGTTGTCAGAATATAACAGAATTATTATCATACTTTAGCTGCCCAGCCTTATCAAGCTTCTACGCGCCTTTACTAAGAAATACTTTTAGAACCTAGGTATATGTATCATTAGTTTATTATAGACTAGTTCTATACACGTAGTATGATTTTATGCAGAATGACGTAATATTTTAATTGACATAAAATGTGTATTGTTAAGATTTAGTTTTATTAGTATTAAGGGCTTAAATAGATTACTCATTTTAATAAGTATTTAAGTATTGAAAAATTTCTTAGCACATCCGTTCCAATGTAATTTTTCCGCATTTACTTGTTGATAAAACCCTATTTTTTATCAACCCTGTAGGCAAAATACACCTTTTGGGTAATATTTAAACCATCAACGCCAAGCACAAAATTGCAGCAGGCCCGTGCCATTTAAAAAATTATGAGTAAAATAAAAATTGTTTTATAATAAAATATATCTTGTTTAAATTAGACTGCTTTAATAGATGAAAGCTAATTTTATGAAATAAATATTTACCTTAACGATATTTCTCAATAAGATAAACAGTTAACTTGTATATTTAAAAATCGTTTTTGTCTGCGCAGTGTTATCCTCGTATGCCTCACTTCCGCCGTTGACTTTCGCGTGTAGTAGAATAGCACTTATATTTCTCCAATAATTTGATTGCGTTATATTGCTGGGTGCACGACGTGTATCTGTCTTTAATTGATGAATTCTGATTGGTCCCTTCACTCACACGTGTACCATCTATTGAAAATGTTAGAATTTTAATTATTGCCGGTTGCCTCACAGCGTTTCGAGTTGTCATTTTTTGACCCATTCACAAGAATTCAATACAATACTCTCACAACAACAAAAAATTATCGTAAACTTAGGTCATAAGAAGTGCTTTGTGTAAGTATTGTGTTGAATATCTCAGGATGAATGGAGAAATCAAGACTCAAATCGTTGTGAGGCTATTGGTAATAGTTGAAACTCCTATTGGTTCAGTGAATAGTACACACGTTGAATCCCTTACAGTGTAACCGTATATCCATTTGCAACCGCGATAAATTGATCAGAATAATAAGAGATTAAATTGAAGTGAAATATTGTAAAAATATTATGAATGCAGCAGGAGTTGAAATATCACTACGCAAAATATTCAATGAGACGTTAGCCATCAGCAGGAAAAAGAAGACTAGATGAATCCGAGGAGTTAAATATTCAAAGTAACAGGTTAAGCGTGTGATAAAACAGCGAATATATTCAGCATTATAACTTAGATTTTGTTTATTTCGTTAATTTGCATTCTTTGATTAATAGGAATTCATTTAAACTGTATTTTATTTCGGGTAAAGCCTTATAATTCTTCTGAGAGTAGTAGACCTGACTTATCCATTTATGCGTTTTGGGCTGTTCGAAATTACTTTAATTATCCTTTCTCACCTTAGACTTTTCATACTCTCTAATTTCAATTGCCTTTGTCATTTGGACGTGCTTTTGATTTAAGATTAGCCCCAGTTCTTCAATTTAATTCTCGGATAGCAAGTTAAACTTACTTCATAAATTATTACTATTTAGCAAAACAGCATCATCAGCCTCACATACCTAGTCGGAATTAATTTATCTATCGATTGACATGGTTGTAAGTTGATATGATTCTAGATATTAAATCAAAAATCGTTGACTGGCTGGAGAAAGCAACTTAATAATTTAATTAAACTTCGGAAGCTTGCATATGATCTAGTATTGTTTGCCATGCATAAATGGTAAATTTAGGCAGATGTAAACAGATTTTGGGTGTATGTAGGTATAATTGTGTTTGTTAAAGTAAATCTATAATTTGTTTTGTTTATGTTTAAAAGAGGATGGGGTGCGGAAGAAGATAGTTACTCGAGTGTTGTTTTATTATGCTTCCTTTATTACCATCTGTGTAACTATTGAATGAGATCTGAGGATGAGTGTATGAACGAGCAATCGAAACGTAAGCACAGCGCGAAGAAGCTTCGATGATAATAGAAGAAAGAATTTTACATCTAAAGGAGCTGCGCTGCCGAAAGATTCTTTGTCATTATAAGCAAAATAAAAATCAAGATATGAACTATTTTCGGTAAGCAAGAAATGAATGTGCACATGAGGTTATACCTGTCGTTCATGCTGTCTTTGGTTTATCCTTCTGGTCCAATTTGACCAATTTGTTTACTTGGTGCGCATAATTTAATACAAAATTGCATATATATTAGTTCTCCGCAAAAAAACAGTATATAACTATTATATATTTAATTGAATAATGTAATAATTATGATAATTGATATCGATCAAAGTAAGAAAGCGTGGATTTGGTGGAGTAACAGGTGTTCATAAATAGTAGTCATTCTCAATTTTAATGAATTTTGGCTTACCTTGATATCCATTATGTTGGAACCATGTATCGACTCGATAACCATTGTGTTGGTGTCATGCACCGACTAGGCAACCATGGTATTTCTTTAAATCAAGTTTGCGAGCTTCAAGGAAACACCAATCCCATTGTATTTAACCAGTCGTCGAACAACACAACAGAACTAACGCCAGCCGCAACACACTGACACGTTTCGACCTTACATGATCATCATCAGAGTACAACGGCAAACTGACTAGCGACGATCAAACCGAAATTGTGAATTACAACTATTTCTGAACACCTGTTACTCCAGAAAATTCATACGGCGCTATGCTAATTGCTTGGAAGTAGGACTTGTAACAACAAATTAGCTCATTTGGTATACTTATATGTATGCACCTACATAACAATAAGTGGCTAATCACATTTATAACGATATGTGCTTTGTAACTGCGTTTAATTTGTTTCTTTTCGTTGGAGTAGCTTTGAGATAAATTTCCGTGAAAATGATGCAAATTAATATGCTTTGAAACGTAAGCAAACTTGGTTTGAGAAGGAGCTTAAAATAAACCCAAACCACAGGTAAATGTGACGGGGTTTAAAGAAATGCTGTCCTTCATGGTTTACCTCAAATGCGCACTCGTCGGTAGAATGAGTTGAGATCGTTGGTTGTAACCTAGAAAGGCAGTCGCTAAATTGCCAATTCTTTATCAAATGCATAATCGTGCGTATTTATTTCGTCATAATTGTGTTTTGTGTCTTTTCTATAAAATAATCAGCAACGTCGTTAAATTTTAATTATATATAGATGCCAGCCGTAAAAAGGCATTTTTCCATTGAGCCTGAAATTAAGATTTGTACTGTCTCCTTGTTTCATATTTTGTTTATAAAAACATAAAAATATGTTTTAGGGGTACTTGAAAAGAAACTAAGAAAGGAATTTTTATTGTTGTTGACAAAATATATTTTTCTTTAAATCAATTTTGCAAGCCTTAAATAATTGTTACCACCACTCGCGCAATCAATAATTGTTTAATTTTATTACCTATATATATGAAGTATAAGCTGAAAAAATTAATGTTCGTGACTGCATAGAAATTGTTCGCCCGACATTTCCAGTTAATTAAAATGTGTGTGAGATTACCAGAGGTGAGAGACGCATGTCTTATTTTTCTTTCGATATATATGCATTGCGGTTTGATCCCCGCTAGTCTGTTTTCCGTCGTGCTCTGATCATGAACATGAAGGTCGAAACGCATCAATACGTGTGATTGACGGTGGGTTTTCTGTGTTTGTTCGACGGCCGGTTAAAGACAATGGGATTGGTGTTTGCTTCAAGCTCGCAAACTTGATTTAATAAGTTGTTACCCCCACCCGCGCTATCAGTGCTTGATTAATTGCATTACCTCCATATATGTGGTGTAAGTTCACAAACTTGATTTAAATAATATATATAAATAAATAGATTCATAAATTATATATATATATTATATATATATATATATATAATCAGTAAAATCCTCTTTTTTGCTTTGCCTTTATATACATTTTTTATCATTCAATCATCGGAATACAAAAGGAATCTGATCTTTGTATTGAAGGCTTGTTTTTTTCAGTTTCAATATGGAATCACATGACTTTCTTAATTTTGTATCAGCAAAGTTTAATTAATAATTATTTTTTCTATTGTTACTTCCTTTGAATAGTGTGGCAATCATGGTTTCGTTCACGTAGTAAAATGATTAAATATGAGTCATTTTAAAATATTAAGCTATTGGAGTTAAAGCGAAGCAATGGATAATATCCGTACGTTTATGCATATACATGCGTGTGGAAATATTGTCTGTGGCAGTTCGTTCGAGTAATCACTTCGACCTAGTAGATCTTATGCCCGGTGCAGTTTCTTGCATTGCTTTGTTGTCCACGCGTAGACTTCTGATGATTTGGCATTGTATCTTTAATTTAGCTTTCTCACGCAATTGTTCTTTTTTTTAACTTGTGTTTGTCTATTTCCCTATGTTTTGCCGCTGAATTTTTTCTCTTATTTTTTGAGTGCGACTTACATAACACCTCTTAATATTTATCATCTGGTAAAGATGTACTTGATAATAATAATAAATTTCTATAGCCCGATCTGTGTTGCTCCTCCGTTAGTAATAGCGGTCCTTGTGTATTATTAGTTATTGTTATATCACTTTTCTACTCGATTTTAACTTCTGCCACTGTTTTCTCTACAATAGCTTTAATAGACGAGGGCTTGTGGATTTGTAGCCGCACCAATAACTGCAAATTATATGGCATTATTGTCTTTTCCTCCGGAGACGCATTCCTGAGGAGGTGATGTCATTGCTGATTATGATGGCTGCATAGATCTTAGTCTGGATATTTTTCTTGATCCAAACGTATATTTGATAATTCGCTCATCACCGCCATAATTTTCTTTGTATTAATCTTGGGCCAGTTAAATTGGATATCGCGTTTAATATGCTTATGTACGTTGAGAAGGGCTCTTTTTAGTTTTAATAGCAAGTGACTCATATGAAATATATGAACTATAGCATACATTGATATCCATCATGTTGGTACCATGTACCGACTCGGCAACCATAGTGTTAGTACCATATACCTTTTCGGTACTATAATGTTGGTATCGGTTACTGACACAATAGCCATAGTCTGTTAGTATCCTTTTACAGATTTTGTATATATATATGTTTTATATATATATATATATATATATATATATATATATATATATATATATATTATATAGAGAAAGCATGTTGAAGTCGCATTGTCGAGGCTTAACATAATGTTAGCTTCACTACCGCAGGTTTAAACATTCGTCTAGGAGATTGTACCTTCCTATTATGCCACATTCCTCACCAAAATATATAGTGGTTAAAGGGCGTAATACCGGCTCCTACTGATGAGTCGCCAGTAAGCACGAAACGAATGTGCTTGAGATTATACTTTCCGTTCATGCTGCCTTTGGTTTATCCTTCCGTTCACAACTGAACTAATTTGTTACTAGGTTCGCAACACCTAATATATACTTACATATATATTGGTTCTCCGCAACAAACAGTATTTAAGTATCTCATATATCGCCATAAGCCTTTCTGACTTTGCCTTGTAAATTGCTGAAAATTTTGCTTTACCTCCTTTGTGGCCTGTATTTATTATGTGACCTGCTGCAGCTGATTTCCCTGCTGGTACTAGTCCTTCGCTTGTGAGCCTCTGGAGCATGTTTTAATTGATGTGGTTCATCAACCGGTTTTTTTTTCTTTTTCCTAATTAACGGCTAGTACAACTACATTCAACCTAGTTAACTCTTAATATCTTGAGCAACATCCCTAACAAGACGTTGAATGGACAATTTTCGTAACTTCATAGACGTCTAGTAACGATATATCTCTTAAATAGATAACAGTTAAATACTGTTTGTGGCGGAGAACTAATATATATATATGTATCTCTTGAATGACAAGGGTGCCTGGTGTGTAGCAATGACGCTTTACAACACCACCGCTAGCCTTACCTCTTGAAAATTTACGAACAGTTTTCTCGGTACGTGTCGTTGTGAACCAATTTATCCTAGAAGGCGACGGGCGCCGCACACATACTGTACACAAGAAATCGGCATTCTCTGGCTGGCATGTTCATTTTTTAAAGTATGCACCTAAGTCATACAAGTGGAATTATGTGAAAAGTCTGGCCAAATGTATAAGGAGGGTTTGATCTGAGCGTAAAATGGAGGAAGAGTTCTCGAACCTGAAATGGGTATTACAGAACGACGGTCAATCCGAGCGGTAAATTACTGGTGAAATGAAGCCAAGACAACCTACAACAGTAAACAATGAGAACAAATAGGTGTATCTCAATTTTTCATGTCGAGGGGATTTTCTGGCAACAATATAAAGAACACAACTATATTGAGTAACAAAAGCCAATTTTCCAAATACAACCTTGAACATCTTTTTATTGTGCCTAGCGTGTAATAACAGTAAGCGATAAAGATCGGCTTCCGCTTTCATCCCAACCATTATTTGTCTACCAGTTTGAATGTAGTTGCAACAGCTGTTACATAGGCAGAACAAATAATCTGTTGATGAGCCGCACCAATCAATACTTGCTCCAGACGCCCACGGTAAAATGTCTTGTACCTGCAGGAAAATCAGCTATAATAAATGACGTAATCAATATAGACCATAAATTGGATCAAAATATTTTTTCAATAATTTTTAGGCCATTCAAAAAGTCTCACGACATTATATGACGGTCTTGCTGTTAAACAACACGAACTTGCTGCCAACGTTAAGAAACTTCTCTTACACAATGACCAATTTAACTAGAACAAGATTATTATAATTATAGTAATGTCGGGAATGAACAAATCATCACAAAGCTTGCCCAGATCAAGGAAAAAGCGCTGACCAAGACCTTTACGGACATCATTATCACCAATAGCTTCATCATCTCCACAGGAATGTGTCTCCGAAGAAAAAGAAAGCAACGCCTTACTCACAAACCCTCATCCATCAAATCTATTGTAAATAAGACAGTGTTAGAAGTTAAAAGCAAGTAGAAAACTACTATATCAATAACTTATAATACGAAAGGACCGCTATCTTCTTCGGTGGACCTACACAAATAAAATTATAGAAAATTTTTATCTTATACAATCTCAGTTTTAACCGATTCTACACAATGCAGCATTAAGTAAGCTGCACAAAACAAACTTGGAGAACAATTGCGGTAACGAACGATAGGGAAAATACACAGACAAGTAAAACAAAAGCACAATTTTGTAAGTGGGTTAAATTACAGATAAAGTATCAAATCAGCGGGAATATACGCGTAATCAACAAAGCAATACAAGTGACAGCACCGGACATAAGAGAACCAGGTAAAATCAAATACTCCGATGAACTAACGGGAAAAATATTTCCACACACATACACACACACACACAAAAGTTACCCCTTAACGCGCTACAATATCTTAATATCCTAATATGTTAAATTGACTGCACGGTACCATGATAGTCACACTATTCAATGGAAATCAAAATAGAAAAATTTCGATTTATTAACCTGTGCTGTGGGTAAATAATAAAAATAGAATGATTTCACAGAGAAACTAAAGAATAAAAATCTTCAATACTTAAATTAATTTTCTTTATCATTCCGACCTTTGGAGTATATATATTTATAAATATATATATATATATATATATCAACAGTTTCATATAAAATCACAAGGATAGGCTGCACTGTAGCCTCATCATCAAATGCTTTTCGCTTTTACTCTTCAGTAGGCGCGGACACCTACCTAAAACAATTTTTTTCGCATTTAATTTTAGGCGATAGCATACTTGCTTAAAATGTTGATGCTTCACTGCCGCATAACAGCGGAATTCACATTTATGTATCGGTCATCTATTCCTAGTGAGTTTTTGCGGCCTGGTGTGAGGTACTCTAACATTTTTAATGCGGCTCCATTATATACCAACTAGTCATGAATGCGCACAAATTGTTATATAAACGGTAAGGTCTGGCCTTTTGTGGTGGTTATCCTTCATCCAAATGAGGATTGCAGCCATCCTTACACCATAAACCTCATAAAATGCCTCATTCTTTTGTCTCAATTGACACACACATTCGTGCTTATCATTGTATCATTTTGCCAGCAATACATTCATATTTGCTCGTAGCTGCATTCATGGCTTGCTTTCTGAACAATATTAATATTTTTGTACATGTTAACATAGTGTTTTATTTAATATTGTTTTACAATAAGAGGTATTTTGAAAAAATACTATTATCTGGAAGAACACCCAATTTAAAATATACCTGAGAACTGCTAGTTGGTTCTCTACCCTTTTGAGCACGAGTTCAATGTTAATATGAAATCTAATTCTGTTGCTTCGGAAACCATCGGAATATTATTCATTTATCTGACACTGTGAATAAATGGCATAGATTAGTAATTTATCTATTGATTTATTATTTCCTATCATTTGGAGATATTGCGTATACAATATCATCGTATCCAAAAGGCCACGTTTACCTCTGAGGTTGGCTAGCCGTAAATAAACTCCGATACACGAAATTCTTTTGTATCAGTGGCGAATAATTTTTTTAAACTTTATTGCAGGCGATATAACCTGGAGGCCCAATACTGAACCGCTATTTCCCAACACGTTCATGGCAGGTTTCAATGGTTTCCTTTTAAACGATATGTCAAAAAATAGTATTGACAGTACCGCTATGCAAACAACCGCCAGCACATCTGTGCATGGCAACACATCGGGTAGCTCTGCCAATCCAATGATGCTGCCAACTTCATCGGGCGGCTGTCGCATTTCACCATTCATGTACTGCGCACGAATAGCCTTCAATTCCGCTGCTTTGCTCCAAGGAAACGGTAGTTCCATGCCGTTGGCAAGTGCTAACGGTGGAGTGGGCAACAGCCAAGTACTAGCAAACAGAGCTCGTTATATGTTGGCCAATCAGAAAAATATGGGACACGTAAACTCCTCAAATACCGAGAAAGGGAGTGAATCTAGTGAACAGGAAGGGGCACAGCAGCAGAAGTTGCAGTCACGAAATGTTCAAGTTCTTGGTTTGATGGAGAAGCACTCAGCTGCTTCATTGTTCTGCATGACATCTAAAAGCTATCTCCAAGCCTGTTTAGACCTGGTAGGTTTTACATATTCGTTATTTATTGGCTTAAAATTCTTTTAATTTAGGCGTGTGTATAAATAAAACTGAAGTATAAAGAGAATTTATATTGTGTGTTAATGAAAGATTTACTTTGAAAATACTTATCAACACAGCAAAAAAATTTTTTTAAAAGATTTTATGGATTCCAATTTGATTTTGCTATTAAGAAATAGTCTAATCTTCAATTTTATTTATTACGTCAATCATAAGATTGTCTTCAGTTTATTCCTTGAGGATATATATATATATATATATATGTATATATACATATATATATATATATATATATATATATATATATATATATATATATATATATATATATGTGTGTGTGTTTGTGTCCGCGACTATGAGCCATTCCCAAATGCACATTATTTTCGTACCTACTGGCGACTCATCTGTAGCAGCCTGTACTACGCCCTATACTCACTATTTTTGTGTGCGGAATGTGGGAAAATTGGGCTGTACAATCTCCTATATGAATGTGTTAACCTGCATTCTTAAAGCTATCTTCATATACAGTCATCGATTAAAACCAAAGTGTATGGATTTTCTGGAGTTACAGGTGTTGGGGTGTAATTGTAATTCTCAATTTTGGTGAAGTTTAGCTTATCTTGAAATCCATTTTGTTGGTACCATATACCCTTTTCGCATTCATAGTGTTTGTATCAGATACCGACCCTAAAACCCTAGTATTGTTACTTTTTATAGGCTCGGTATATATGATATATATTGCGTTGCCATTGAAGTCGCATTTTCAGTCTTCATATGATGCTGACTTCACTACTGCCTGTATACATTTTCGTATAAGAGATTATATTGTTTAATTGTCCTACATTCCTCGCCCAAATATAAAGTTAGTATAGGGCGTAATAGAGGCTCCTAGTGATGAGTCGCCAGTAAGCAAGAAGCGAATGTGCACATTAGATTATAAGTAAATGAACATTGGTTTCACAAGAGGTGATAACAATTAATTTAACCAAAATTGTTATCTTGATATAAACACCTGACCAATTACGTGCATACATATGTCATTATAAACTAAGTATTGTGTAGTGTAGAAAAGGCAATTCATCCAGTAGATTGGTTTGTACTTATAGGGATTTTATCACGTACTGTTCAGAATTTATCGCGGACCGTGCTCGAACCTGCGCACGTCTGCTTCGGAATCTGGTGCTCTAACTACTGGTCATATTTGAAATATTTCTTTACTAGGTGCGCAGGACCTAACACGCAATTGCATATATATTATTTCTCTGTAACAAACAGTATCTATCTGGTATATGAGCCATTCCCCTCGTATTATTTCGTGTCACTTGAGATCTCACCACTCTTTTTTCCATGTATTGACTTTTGACTGGGTTTGGGCTTAATTGGCTATCGCAAATATTAATTCTGTCACTCTATGTCACATGATTCACGTATTATTTATAGTTCATCTAGTTGTGTAATTTTGAGTGTTATTAATGATGCCAATTACGTCGTGTACGCACATATTTCTGCTTCAAAATGTTGCGCGTTCGTTTGCTGCAAATATATACAAGGAAACTGAAAGTCAGACTAGTCATCTTACACTTTACCAAACAGAAACCCAGAAAATCTGTCATTCATACACTAAAAATACATTTAATCATTAAATGTTTTCCCCTAAAAATGTACTGTGTACTACGCGTAGTCAATAGAATTATATATATATATATATATATATATATATATATATATCTATTTATATATGTGTGTGTGGGGCGGGTGTGTACGGTCTGTAAATGACAATAAATTAGTGGCCGACATACTGTGTAAATTAAATTCAATTTTCTTTACGTTGCACCAATGAGAAGAAAGCGAAACTTGCCGTTTAACCAATAGTGTGCAAGTAGGCATGGTATGCTATTTAAGCACGGCAATTTATCATGCAGGTCAGTCGTTGAAATTGCATGCTGCCTTCCGTCACGCGTGTGCGTTCTGTCGGCTGTCAATACCTACGCTGGTGATTTGATAGTTTCACCAACAACTAACTACATCCGTGACTCATCTTGTTGCGGTATACCCAGAGAGACGAGCCAATTAAGTGCAGAACCTGCAGGACGTTATCCACATCGTGATTACAACTCAACCACGGGAGCGACAACTCAACCAGAGTCCACCCAAGGCTCTAGGACATCTTCACACTCTGAATAATTCAGGAGAACGCATTACCAGGCCCTCTTAAGGGCCCCCTATCAGTAACAAACCTCTATTCAGAGCACCTTAAGCGCGTTTGTAACGTCGAACGCCATTTACTTGAAGCCGGGCGTTTACAAAATGGGCGACCGCGCCAGGATATTGATTAATGTCCTGATTTTCTTGGTATAAATAAAATTTACTTTTTCATCTATTTGGGATAAAAATCGATTAAGATTTGCGTTTTATCTACCGTGATCGTGGTCTTCTGGGAATTCTGTTGGTTATATATTCGTGGATTTGTGGTGAATTTTTTTGGGGGGTATAATAATAATAATACGGGGCATCTGTTCGTCTTTCCTACGTACAAAACGGCACCCTACGTACTGGACAGGCTAAATTGCGGATAATTTCAATTTTTGGAAGCAGTTGCTGTTCTACGCTCATTCAACTGTGGAAAATAATAATACATTGGCATCAAAGGCCAACGGGGCCTCTGTTCATCTATCCTACGTACAAAACGGCACCGTACGTACTCGACAGACTCAATTGCGGATTTTTGGATGAAGTTACTTCGTGCTTTTGTTCTGCGCTCATTCAACTGTGGAAGCTGTTTGTGGGTAAGCGTTTCGTTAAAGTATACATTTTCATATTTCTTATAAATTTATGCTTTTAAGATCCCGTAAGATTGTTAAAATGTCAGGTCCAATTTTAGATATTGATGTTCTTGTTTGGGATGGAGATAGTGAGCTATTCTTTATGCGCGTAGACTCCGCTTTCTCCCCGTTTCTTGATTATGACAGTCATCAAAAACTGTCAAAGGTTTTTGCTAAACTACCTTCTGAATTGCAGTGACGGATTTATCCTAAGCTTGAGGCCATTAGGAAGCTGCCTAATCCTATTTTGGGCCTACAAAACGAGGTAGAATCCTTGCTTGGACCCACGGAAACTGAGCAGATTATAAACAAATATGCGCAGTTAGATATGCCAAATCTTGGCCCCATAGAAATACTGAGGGAATTACGGAAACGTTGGTATAAACCAACATTTCTGACCATGAGGCTAAGGTTGTTTTTATTAACAATCTTCCCCAAACATTAAAACTCTTGGCCAGACAGCTCCCCAACACTCTCTCTATAGATGACTTATCTGAGAGATGTGAGTTAGAATATAGGGTTTTTGAACCCAAAGTGAATCCATCATCCTTTTCTTCACCCCCGCAAGATGATAGACTCTCCTCTTTAGAGAGAACAGTGGCGAACATGGCCAAAGTTCTAGAAGGATTGGCCATTACTAAATCCGAGCTAAATCAAGTGAATGCTCGACCAAAATTCGTTTCCAAGTCAAATTATAATGGTAGGCGGCGATCGAGATCTCCGCAATCCTTTAATAAATATGCTCCGAAGAACTGGTGTTATAACCACCAGAAGTTTTTTTATGCTTGCCAAGTTTGTCTTTGTCGTTCTGAAGAATTTCCGAATGAGTGTCAATTTCCACAGCTGACGGAGAGGACAACAGACCGCAGGCACAAGGGTGCATCAGTATCGGGAAACGTCTGGCGCAGGAAGTAGAAGACTGTACTTTCTGCACATCAACGGCATCAACGGCGCTACAGGAAGAAGCCAACTACAATCCTACATCCCTGTCGACTCTTTTCGTCCACGCCGAATTTTTCACATAGAGAACCGAACAGACAATGCCGGTCGCAATCACCAGCCTACTTGTTTGCATGACCCGGCCAAACAGCCCAACGAACTTCTGCACCTTCTTTATTTCAAAACTGGCGAAGAGTTCATCGTAGACACAGGTGCGGCAGTTAGAGTTCTCAAAGGTGATTCAATGGCCGAGATGTCGCTAGGCGTTCTTCTCGCAACAGCTACAGGCGAGCCCAAACCAACATATGGCTGCCGGTACCGCACACTCAACATAGGTCTACGACGTGAATTTTCCCACAACTTCAGCATTGCCAAGGTCTCACGTAATATAATAGGCCTTGATTTCCTTCTAAAATTTCGGCTCATTCTTGATCTTGCCAATCAAAAGATCATCGACCCCTCCACAGGAATTGAACAACATTTTTGGACACTTGTCTCCGAGCGTTTGGAGCTACAGGTCATTCAGCCAACCTCAGTGCATCATTCAGCAGAGATATCAGCAGCTCTTCGAAAATACAAATCGCTTTTCGATCTTAACAAGTCAGAGCTACGAGTCTCCAACACGATGCATCATATCGTCACAGAAAGACAACCTATTGCACTCAAGAAGCGACCACTGGCTCCTGCTAAGCTGAAAGCTGCCCAAGAAGAATTTTCAAGGCTTTTGGAAGAGGGAATCATCAGACCATCGAAAATTTCATGGGCGTCACCACTGCACTTAGTCTCAAAATCAAACGGATCGTACAGAGCCTGTGGAGACTACCGTAAGCTAAATTCATTGACAAAATCTGATGCATATCCTATTCCAAATATCAACACTTTACTTGAAAAACTCAACGGCAGCAATTTTTTCTCAGTGATTCACCTCAGACAAGCGTACCATCACATACCGGTAGCACCAGAGGATATCGAGAAAACTGCAGTCATCAATCCATTTGGCCTTTTTGAATATCTTTACATGCCTTTTGGACTCAAGTGTGCTACTCAGACATTTTAAAGATTCATAGACAACATACTTCGCGACGACTCTGCTTATTGTATGTCATATCTAGATGACATTATTGTATTCAGTCTAGATCTAGAATCTCATGCGAAACATCTACGAAATGTCCTCTCACGTTTATCCAACCACGGACTCAAGATCAACTGTGACAAGACGCAGATTGTAACTTCATCCGTCGACTTCTTAGGGCATCGTATCACGGCCCAAGGTATTCAACCGTTGCCGTCAAAGACGAATTCAATCAAGAATATCAAGTCACCAAGGACTGTGAGCGATTTGCAGAAAATCCTGGGAGTACTAAACTATTATCGCAAGTTCCTTCCGGGCCTATCAAAACAACTTTATCCTTTGTGCAGGCACCTGCGGAACCGAAAAGGAATTAGCAAGAATTCCATCATTTCTTGGTCATCCGAAGACGAGGAATTACTTCGACTTGCCATCAACTAGTTAGCAAATGCCACAATGCTAACGCATCCAGATTTCGAAAAGCCATTTCTACTCACGACAGATGCTCTTGAATTCGCTATTGGAGCCACTTTGGAACAAGAGATCGACGGATTTCGGAAGCCTATCAGTTTCTACACGCGTACTCTCCAACCAGTAGAAACGAGGTACGACACTTTCGGCCGAGAACTTCTCGCCATCCACGACGCAGTGCGCCATTTTATCAGCAACATTGGCAGTAGCAGATTTTTTGTTTTCACAGATCATGCACCACTAGTTAGCGCACTTCGAAACGCACTTCATCTATCGCCAAGTACCCCGCCAGAGTGGAAAGACAGCTTTCTCGTCTAAGCGAATGGCAATTTGACGTCTTTCAGGTCAAGGGCAAACAGAACTTCATTGCAGATGCCCTGTCTAGGCCAGACGTCTCTCTACAACCACCTTTGCCGTCACCATTCACTGTCAACTCCGTGGCACTCAGTGAACCTGCACTAACGCCAACTCTCCTGCGAACTGAACAACGCGGTGACATTCACTTTCAAAGATCAATAGCCTGTCACCCAACCAAGTTCATATGCCGTCTGTGGGAAGGCTTACCAATTGTTTACTTCACGGGTACGCAGCCCAACAAGCCAGTTCTGCTGACCAGCCTTCAGAGAAAAGTTTTCGATTCAATTCACTCAATTTCTCACCCAGGAAGCCAAGCGACTGTCCAACTTCTTACAGATCGTTTCTGGGGTCACAGACTTAGTCAGAATGTTAAACGATGGGTCTCAGAGTGTGCAATTTGTCAGAAGAACAAGATCACACGACACACTCGTTCTAAGTTGCAACATTTTTGATCTACTTCTCGCCTAGCCATCGTCCACATCGACATAGTTCATCTGACAAAGGTTCAAGGTTTCAGCTACCTTCTAACTATGATCGATAGATTTACACGGTGGCCTGCGGCTCCTTTGGTCGTATACAAACACATTGACAACGATCCAACCTGATTAGGTTTTTTTTAACTCAAACCTGGCAAATTCAGAGGCGATTTACCTCGAAATCTTCACGCTGAGGCTCCCAAACTTACACTGCTCTATTTTGCCTCACGTGCTATGACCGATCACTAGAGCTAACAATTTGTGTAGCAATTCCTAGTGGTTACCTGGCATCATATCATTGTTGAAGAAACCAACAAGCATATTTAAGCCCAGCACTTATGGTTCATCATATTTTTGCTTAACTTGGTTCGAACTCTGTCATGCATTTCTTATCTAGCCTCGCAGAGAGGAATTTTTTTCCTTTTTTTCAGAGAGGAAAGAGTTGTAACGACACAAATTAATTGGCCGACATATTGCGTAAATTAAATTCAATTTTATTTACGTTGCACCAATGAGAAAAAAGCGAAACTTGCCGTTTAACCACGTTTAACCAATAGTGTGCAAGTAGGCATGGCATGCTATTTAAGCACGGCAATTTACCATGCAAGCCAGTTGTGGCATTTGCATTCTACCTGCTTCACGCGTGTGCGTTCTGTCGGCTGTCAATACCTACGCTGGTGATTTGATAGTTTCACCAACAACTAACTACATCCGTGACTCAACTTGTTGCGGTATAACCAGACAGACGAGCCAATTAAGTGCAGAACCTGCAGGACGTTATCCACATCGTGATTACAGCTCAACCACGGGAGTGACAACTCAACCAGAGTCCACCCAAGGCTCTAGGACATCTTCACACTCTGAAGACTTCAAGAGAACGCATTACCAGGCCCTCTTAAGGGCCCCTATCAGTAACTAATCTCTATTCAGAGCACCTTAACCGAGTTTGTAACGTCGTACGGCATTTACTTGAAGCCGGGGCGTTTACAGGCCTTTCTTAATTCACTATTGTCATTTCTGATTTAGAATTATATAGTTGTAACTGTGGTACTGCTCCGACCATTTTTTTTATTTTGCATGTTCATTTATTGAACATTTTATGATTAAAGATGACTCAATTTATTATTGCCGCTTTGAGAATTTTCAATTACTTGGCACATTTTAAAGCATGTTCTAGACGAACAATAACGATGTTTCGAAATAAACGTTTTTCAAATAGTCACTATGTCTTGTTGACAAATACCTGACATGGACATTAATTATCTTAATTGCGCTTTAGTATTCTACTATCATCTTGACGTGCTTATTCGTCATTTTTATAGAATATTATTATTAATTATTCAAATGCTGGTTTATTAGATGCATGTGTCATAGTCATTACACATTGTACATTATTAAAGTGCACTATTGGGAACAAATCATATCCGTACTCACCGTGAATCATAAGCTCAACTTGTTATGACTCATAATCGTGCTCATCCGTGTTTATGTTGTTAGCATATTATTTTGCTCATCATATGTGCTTGATAAACCAGTAATACATCTGCTAATTTCTCAGAAAAACACATTATGTTTGACATATAATGTGTGTTCCTAATCAATACGATTTATTTAAAAAACGGAGCGATAAAAGCTACATTTCATATAGCCAAAATGAACGGCTTGCGAACAGCCATATTTGAGCAGGTTGTTCTAAATGATAACAGCTCCTCTATATATATATATATATATATATATATATGAGTAGAGTATATATATATATATATATAAATATATATATATATATTCTTTTGCGTTTAATTTTTCTGTATGCAACTTTACGAGTTACTATTGAAACGCGATGTCAACACCGAAATATAAAATATCAGCCTACAAATTTATACGCATTTAAATACTTCTACAATATTGTCGAAAATGTCCTTACATTCAAAGTTTTGCATGAGCACTTGTTCGTTTGAGTCTACTTGCATCTAATAGATAACTCTGACTTTGAAATCGGAGCAAATATCCGCTGTTGATTCTGTAGTTTCTTGTATATATATATATATATATATATATATATATATATATATATATATATATATATATATATATATTGATAAACTAATGAGTACTAACGAATCCAGTATATTGACTGTAGATTCTGGTAAAAAAAAAGATTTATTAATAAACGTTATTTCATGTTATAGCACAGCCACCATTCACACCATTCCTAGCAACGATATTGACATATATACAAAACAGCTCTGATGTTCATGTAAAGTCAGTGTTTGAAATAAATTTCTGTTATATGAATGATGTAGTATTCTTTTAAAGTGCATGTGATCATGTCATAAAATATATTGCTCTCTCCATTTCTGTTTCCTTTGTTAATCTAGCGGTTAGCAGTTCACACGCCCCCTAGGAGACCTAAACATGCATTATAGCGAATCGAGTGCGTAGGTGACGCCTAGTAGATCTTATTTTGCGAAACGCTGATACAAACCAACTGTGAATATAACAGATTTGCAGAGTGTCTATCAGACAGCCCTTACCCTTTTTTTGACACTCTATTTTAGCTAGGCTTTACTATTTGCACGATTTTGAGCAGCGAAACTCGCTTCTAATATCGAATTCTCACTTTTTTTGCCATTTATCCTAAAGCGATTCATCAGTGTTGCTGGCGCATAATCATGAAATCAGTGGGTGTTTTTTTCTAAGGCTACTTATTTGCTGTTTCCTAGAGTAGACAATAAAATGTCTCTTTTGTTTCTAGTTTGCTAGAAATGTCGCTCCTCACAAAGACTAATCTTTGAAAATAATTTCATGTTTAACGGCGCATTAATTGTTCTGAAAAATATCGTTTCTGTTTCACAACAGCTCGCCAATCGATTTCTGTATTCAATTATTACGGCTTCTATACTTTATGGTACTATATAAATTAGGAAAGGAAAATTGTGGCTTTGGTGATTTGCTGATTTACGTTTTTGGAGTTTATGTAGTTCACACTAAAGGTTTTGCATGTAATATTTTTAAGGAAAATTTGAAATGAATTCAAAAAATAGTAAACAACACGTGTGGAAAGTATTCTTGCTTAAACTTTAACACCAAGGTTGTCATAGAATTAACACGACCAGATGAAAGATAGGGGCTTAGTATAGGCTCCTACTGATGAGTTTCCATTAGCCACAAAATTTAATCTTTCTTGTGATAAACATATTTGTTTATTTTGTCTTTGTTACCTTCCCTCGTACCCGTATTTTCTAACTTGATTCTGGTTGCACAATACCTTATAGATAAAAGTATATATATATATATATATATATATATATATATATATATATATATATATATATATTGTTAATACAAACGAAAAATTGCATGAGATAGGAAAGGCAATCCTTCAACTAGATCGGTTTCATCTTCGTTTAGCACTCGTCAATTAATTGAAAGCATTTTTCGAGACTGAGTCTCTAACTTGAACACACTGGATTTAAAGTCTAACACATATCACCTGTGCTACCTAGGCCATACACCACACGCAATTATCATTTATATACAATTTTTTGTTTTGGTTAGACTTTCCTTCATGTTCAGCCTATTAAATATCTCTTAAAATTTAAAAATCTAACCAGACACCCTCAATCTGCCATTATAGAATATACACCGTGCCATATTGTGAGGCGATATAGAGTTGAAGTTTTTTGCTTATATATATGTTATTATAAACTGAACAGGACATAAGTTAGCACAGGAAGTTATTACAATAGACCGGTTTTTACTTATCATGAACTCGTCAAACATCTGGCAGAATTTGCCGAGAACAGAGCTTGAGCCTGGGGACATTTGCTTCTAAGTCATGCAGTCGTCCAGCATGCCTCAATGCAGGCGATTTTCAGTTATATATGAACTTATGCTCTGGTTAAACTTCTCTTCATGTTGAGCCTATTTGTCCTTTGTCATGTACCTGACAATTAGTGGTCCGTTGGATAAGTTTCCTTTGCTAGCTTATGCAACGGTAGGTTTATACTGGAAACATATATTTAGCCTGTGTCCTGTCATAACACTTCAATTCAGTATCACTTCTCCATGTGGCATGGCGGTTGGTCTATAATAAAATATTTTAAGTAGTTTAAACAGATAATCGATATATATATATATATATATATATATATATAATTTGTGTGAGTATATGAAATGCTGTTTCCTGTATAGCATAAAAGAAACTGGAGTCGGATTTAACATATGCAATTAACGCAATTAAACAAAGCACGTTATTTAATGTAGCGCATCTGCCTTCATTGTCAATTAAAGAAAATTAGCCTTTAATGTCAACTTAAAATATTATAAGTATTTAACTGTAATTAAAATATTATATTCCAATATACATACGTAAGTCCTTTTAATCAAGTTTGCGAACTTCACGTAAACGCAAATCCGATTTTTTTCATTAGCACAATATAGTAAAACTGCTGTATGTTGCTCGTATCCTCGCGTTTTGACCTTCTATGTTCCTCATCAGAACACGACGGAAAACTGACTCACGAGGCAAAAACCACTATGTAAATATGAAATTACCTGATCTGCGTTTTGACTAACGCAGCTTTCATTGTTCCAGTAATTTCTTTTTGACAAAATATTTCGGCCTAACTTACCGTAGGCCTTCATCAGTTGCATTTCACGAAACAAATGAAATGCAACTGATGAAGGCCTACGGTAAGTTAGGCCGAAATATTTTGTCAAAAGAAAATTACTGGAACAATGAAAGCTGCGTTAGTCAAAACGCAGATAAGGTAATTTCAATTAATCCAGGTTTGCAACAAATAACTTCCTTCAAGAAACAATATAAGTATGAGGTTGCGAAAATCATATGTCGCTTCCGCTCAGTCATATCAATTACTTTGCTAATTTACTACGAGATTTATTTAAAAATATCTCATTTAACGATAATATTTGTAGATTAATTATTTCGCGAATAATTGTAAAGGTTATTTTTATTTCTGAATTTAAATACCTATACATTTAACAAGAGCGCTTTCGCTCCTACTTATTATCTGCTATACTGGAGTTAAAAGTCAATAATTAAATTTATTTTGATAGAAAAAGCGGTCCTCATGGAAAATAAGGATCAAATATATAAAAGTTTTATTCCGAAAATTTCAATAAGACGGAAAATTAAGACATTTTTGTATTTGGCTTTTCAGAGCCCTATGGTAATGCCAACACCCGAAGAAATTGCTTTTATTTATACATTTCTGGGAATCATTCATATATAAAATTAAATAATCATTGATTTGGCGGGTGGTGATAACAATTCTTTAAATCAAGTTTGCCAGCTTGAAATAAACACCAATCCCATTGTATTTAACCGATCGCCGAACATAGCACAACTCTCGTCAGTCACATGTGCTGACATGTTTCGACCTTCCGAGATAATCATCAGAGCTCGACGCCAAACTGGCCAACGCGAATCAAACCGCCAGTCAGTTGCAATCTCTGTAAAACTATTACATGTCAGAGCCGCAAGCCTAGTTTTGCCTTCCTTATGCATGCATTGTGTTAGTCAGATTTCCGTTGTGTGCGAAGGTTGTTCATGGAAGTTGGAAAGGCGTCAGTAACTACAACTGACGCAAGTTTCTCTATGTTGCGCGACTGAATCAATAAAATGGCATAGTTTTATATTCCAAGTGATTTGTGTGTTGCATAACAGCAAAATTTGTTGGTCAACTTGCATAGGCCGGTCAACCAGACAGTTACTAACCCAAGGGTAAAAATCGTCACTTAAACGATTTGTTCATGCCAAGTGGTGAATACATATCACGAGATGCGTTCAATCTTAATACATCCTCGCACTTGTATTAACCTAATAAGATATTTAATGTGCTTACCCAATGCAGTCACAAAAATGAATTGCCAATCTAATTAGAGCTTTGAGTAAACATATTGCAACCTAATGTAGAATATCCGAAAACCCATGTTTGGGTTGTAGCGCCCAGTGCCTGCCCAACCACCACATATGGCTCTAACATATACTCTAGACGATTCGTCCTCACAGCCGGGTAAGTGTACTGGAATCTATGTTCCCGCACTTCATCTCCAATACAACAATTTTAACAGAGACTTCTGCCAGAATGGACATATTGAAATTAAAGGCCTGTAAGCGAATCAGCTCTATCTCGAAATTAAAGACATTCATTCGATTAAACGAGGCAGCCAGTAATATATAGTTGCACTACTATAATGATGAGGGAGCCGGCCAGGCAGTGCAGTCTAGCGACACTGCTACACGGAAATTAGGCCTGAATTGAAGGTGATACATGCAAATTAAGCATACTCCTTCCAGTTTTAATTTTCTGTTTTTAAATTAAAAAAATACCAATTAACGTTTCTTTTTAGCTATTTCATAAGAAAATAAGAAGGAAAGCTTTCATGTCTGACAAAATCACTTTTGATTTTTGCTGTGGGAACGGAACTACGAATTTTAAAATAACTTGAATTCGATTAGAACTAAATCGGTTGCGTCCTTGCGGGACACTCATCAAGTATTTTCCAGAATTTCCTTAATATATATATATATATATATATATATATATATATATCAATTAAAATGGTAATTTTAAAAATTAAAAACAACTTATTTTCTCTACCGCAACAAAGTATGACAAATCCGAACACCGTTGGCAGCATAACATAAAATTAATATTACATGAATAATGTATGGATGCAGAATTAACAGACTAATTTATGTGGAGAGAAATAGCTCGCACAAATGTGAGTAAATATATGTCAAAGCTTAACCTTAATTTAATCTTCGCTCACCTATATGCATTGAGTAATGATACGCGTATATTTTGATATATAAACCTCATATGCGTGTTTTTGAATACTTGTATAAAAAAGTTAGAAGTTTATAGGATTTGAACAATCAACATGGTTAGTGTTTGTGTGCGGTTCATGCAAGGGAAGAACAAACAAAACAACAATGATACTGATATGATTGTTTATTTGTACACACATTTATATTCACACCGTTCGTATACTAACATGTTTTGCTTTGTCTTTTAGCATGTATATCTGCATTATATGATGAATAAAGCCTAATATTTTAGGCAACTCTTTCTTCTGGTTTTCGACTCAATCTGCCCGTTTGCTGTACTTGTTACTGTGATTCAGAACAATTTATTCATCATATAACCCAATCATGGAACGCCTACTCAGACCAGAAAGATTTGATGTTGAACCTAGTGCACCAGATGCAGCAAAACAATGGAATCATTGGTATCGTACATTCTGTGGTCTCCTGAAATCAGTCGAATCCATGAATCCGGATAAATTAGACACTCTTATTTCCTACGTCTCTCCTAACGTATATGAACACATCGTTGACTGTGATACGTATGATAATGCTATCAAAACTCTAATGAATCTCTATGTCAGACCGAAAAATGAAGTCTTTGTTCGTCATATACTCGCGACTACTAAACAAGAAAATGGACAAACATTGCGATCAATTTGTTCAGATTCTGAAATCGTTAGCTAGGGAATGCAATTTCAAACCAACTACGGCCGAGGAAAATCGAGACGATGCTCTGCGCGATGCCTTCATTAATGGAATCCAATCCAATTCAATCAGACAACGTCTCTTAGAACACAACTCACTTAATTTTCAAGCGGCTTTTGATCAAGCACGTAGTCTCGAAATGGCGGAAAAGCAATCATTATCATATCAAAACTGTTTGAATTCTGCACACACTGCAACGGTTCAGCCATTCAGTCCTTCATCAACCTCCGATAAATCTACAGATAATCTTGTTGCTGCTGTTAAACAAAAATGTGACTTTTGTAGGTACGATTATCATTTAAGATGGAAATGTCCGGCCAGAAACGCCTTCTGTAAAAGTTGTGGAAACAAAGGACATTTTCAAAAGGTATGTCGCTCTACCATATCTGCAACTGTATTAGCTGCTGCTCCTGATTGTCTCACCAAATGTGTAATAAATCTAGAAGTCAATAACATAAATTGTCATGCTCTCGTTGATACAGGAAGTTCCTGTAGTTATGTTTCAGAAGCCTTCGTTTTGAAAAATAATTGGAAAATTCACTCCTCACAAGAAACAATAACCATGGCGTCTAGCTCATTATCGAGTCATACCAAAGGCCATTGTTTTGTGTCGATTCAATACAAATCATGTGTTTATAAAAATATCAAGCTATCTATACTTTCTGATCTTTGTACTGACGTACTCCTCGGTCATGACTTCCTTGGATTGCATAAAAGTGTAAATATCTCTTTTGGTGGTCATAAATCGTCATTCACCGTCTGTTTACTGAAACCTGCATCTGTTACGTCCCCGCCTCTTTTCCACCATTTAACTGCTAACTGGAGGCCTATTGCTACGAAATCAAGAAGGTACAATCGAATGGATGAAATATTTATCCGGGATGAAATAAACAGATTAGTTTCTGATGGCATTATCGAACCTTCAACATCCCCGTGGAGAGCACAAGTTCTCGTGGTATCGAATGAGAATCACAAGAAACGTATGGTTGTGGACTACAGCCAAACGGTCAACAAATTCACACTCTTAGACGCCTATCCTTTGCCGAAAATAGACCAAATGGCTGAAACCATTTCAAAATATCATATATTCAGCACTTTGGATCTCAAAAGCGCTTACCACCAAATACCTATCCAAGAAGCGTGTTGACGCTTGTTTCAATTCCGTCGCATTCCCTTCGGAGTGAGGAATGGTGTCTCATGCTTCCAAAGAACTATGGATCATATTATCGCACAGGAACATCTCACAGATACATTTGTCTATGTGGACAATGTGACAGTTTGCGGGAGAGATACGCTTGAACACGAAACAAATCTCAACAAATTTCTTAATGCCGCTAAAAAATATGGATTGACCTTAAATGAATCAAAGAGCATTTTCGCAGCTAAAGAAATTATTCTCCTTGGTTTTCAAATATCGAATGGAAAAATTAAACCTGATCCTGACCGATTAAAGCCTTTACAAGATCTCCCACTACCATCGAATGTGCAATCGCAACAAAGAATTGTGGGATTTTTCGCTTATTATTCGCCGTGGATCTCCAACTTCTCCGATAATCGAACTTTTCCTTTGCCCGTCTCTGTGAAACAAAATTTCGATGATCTTAAAAAAGAATTAGCCGTAGCAACTCTAGCTTCTATTCGTTGTGATATTCCGTTTGTCGTCGAAACTGATGCTTCGGACGTAGCTATTGCTGCCATTTTGAACCAAGATGGAAGACCTGTGGCGTTTTTCTCTCAGACGTTGACGCCATCTGAAAAACATCACTCAGCTGTTGAAAAAGAAGCCTATGCCGTGGTTGAAGCTATTCGAAAATGGAGGCATTTGCTTCTGGGTAATCATTTCAAACTTGTCACTGATCAAAGATCTGTTTCCTTTATTTTTGGCAATCAAAATCGGGGAAGGGTGAAGAACGATAAAATTTTGCGCTGGAAAATGGAATTATCACCTTACAGCTTCGATGTTGTCTATAGACCCGATCCTGTTGTGGTGCGCTTCTTAATGGACTGGATTTAAAACAAATACATGATTCTCTTTGTCATCCTGGAATTTCTCGTATGCTCCACATTGTGAAACCTCGTAATTTACCATATTCTATTGCTGAAATTCGAAAAATGACCTTGAGTTGTGAAGTGTGCTCTGAAATCAAGCCCAGATTTCCTTCGGCAATTCAAGGCCAATTAATTAAAGCTACCCAACCGTTTGAGCGGTTATCTATGGATTTTAAAGGACCTCTTCCTTCATCAACTCGGAATCGTTATCTACTGACGGTCATCGATGAATATTTCTGGATTTCCCTTTGCATTTACTTGTCCCTGACCTTAGCAGTCACACCGTCATACTTCAATTGTGTCAAATATTCGCAATGTTTGGGATGCCTTCGTACATTCACTCAGACAGAGGTTCTTCCTTCATGTTGACCGAGTACAAAAATTTTCTTCGGGAAAAAAGGTATAGCTTCGAGTAGAACGACTCCTTATAATCCCAAAGGGAAATGGACAGGTAGAAAGAATGAATGGTACCTTATGGAAATCGATCCATCTCGCTCTCCAGATCAAAAGGCTTTCCAGTTGAAAACTGGGAATGCGTGCTGCTGGACGCATTACATTCAATCCGTTCATTATTGTGCACATCTACCAACGAAACCCCTCACGAGCGTCTTTTTCGACACAATAGAAGGTCGACTTTTGGTACACACACTCCCAACCTGGCTTACTGTTCTTGGCAATGTTTTACTACTCAAGAAGAATGCTAGAGTTTCTAAATATGACCCTTCTGTGGAAGAAGTTGAACTAATTCATTGCAATCCTAACTATGCGCATGTTCGTTTTTCTGATGGAAGAGAAGATACAGTATCTATCCGTCAATTAGACCCGAAAGGCTCCGACGCACTGATGAATGAAGCTGGAACTAATATGGGACTCCGTGAAAATGAACCGGTTGTTGCTGATGAACAAACCTTCTATAATGACGATACCGATAATGATAATGTTAAGGCAATTGGTGAATCTACGGATAACTCAAATGCTCGTGACCTATCAGAGAATCTCGAAAACCTTATCAATCAACAACAACGTGTTCATCCTTATAACTTACGAAGTGGAAATGTTTAAATACTATGTTTTCTCAATCCTCTTTGAATTGTTACTATAACAGTCTTGTTCCGACTCTGACGTTACGCTACAAATCGCAGTGGAGGAGAATGATATGATTGTTTATTTGTACACACATTTATATTCACACCGTTCGTATACTAACATGTTTTGCTTTGTTTTTAGCATGTATATATGCATTATATGATGAATAAAGCCTAATATTTTAGGCAACTCTTTCTTCTGACTTTTCGACTCACTCTGCCCGTTTGCTGTGCTTGTTACTGTGATTCAGAACAGATATCACTGAAGTAATTTCTCCGAGAGCTATATATTGTCTTTTGGAACGCGAGCCTTAATAAAATTCATAATACCCTTTCCATGGGCAAAGTGAAAAGAAATTTTATCAGATGCAAGAACCGTTTCTTTCTCATATTCTTATCTAGTTTTTACAAATGAACATCTCTTTCTATATGAATTGAAATGTCAAGCAATATAGAAAAATGTAAACACGGAAACAGTGTGAAATAAGAGAACAACCAATCAATTACGTGCATCCAGTCCAGTTGAAGCTCAAAACCTGAAAATGCTTCTTCTGCTTGCATAAAACCGGCTGCAATTTGTTTATCCAGAATGCTTCCTATATGGCTAACTCTCTCCTGTTATTGCATTTAGCAATTATCTTAAATGCTACGTATGGAGAACAAACGTGCGAGGTTTCAACGATGTGTTGCGCAATTGCACAAGTTGATTTAAGACAGGCGCTTTAGTTGCAATGTTCTCTCTTTCGAGTAATTAACCTTCTGGTCGATCGGCCTACGTAAGTTAATCGAAAACATGTGCATGTATATTTTAAATTAAATTTTATATTGACATAAATGACTGTTTCTCTTTGGATGCTGGTAAAGGCAAATGTGGTACCTTAAATAACATTCCTAGTTTTGTTGCATTGAATGTGCGTGTCAATACCGATTTAACTTTCTTTTGTGCTATTGGGAAAACTTTATCCCCCTTATATTGGATTTTCAAGTAGACTGCTTTCTTTTCTGGTCCGAAATACGTATGTTTCTGTTGACTTCCCATTTTAATAATTGATTCAACGAATTGTCTAGGATAGGCACTAGACATTAAATCATTTATTGCTTCATTATATTTGTTGTCTTTTTATCTGGACTAACCAACCTGTCAATTCTTGGAAAGCAGCCACGAACTGTTGATAATTTAAATTGAAACGGCACAAAACTTCTGTAATGCAAATACTGTGCGGACCAAGTTTGGTTTATGGTAAATTGTTCTATTTAATTTTCCTGTAGTATCCTTCTTTAGCAGTACATCTAAGAAAGGCAGACTATCATCTTTCTCGTGCTTTAACGTGAAAACGATTAGTCTTATCCGCTTTCTTGAAACATTGAAGCAATGTTCGTGATTGCGACCTGCTCTTAAGGACAAGGGAAATATCATCTAGATTAAAGTTCATTACGTGTTCGAATTATGCGTGGCTACGTTTTATCAACAAAATAGTTTAATGCAATTGAATGTCTCTTATATGTTATATTACGTACATCATAATACAGAATAATACGAAATATATTAATCCCCAGATTTATGGTGGCGGTTACCGTACTGGTTCACCTCAAGATCTCACAAAGAAACACAAAAAGTGTGTGTTTTCACTTTACTTACGAAAAGGATAGGCGAATAAAGTGCTATCTTTATCGCATTGACATTTTTTATATAATGCCTCAAATACCAAAGCAATACAAAGATATTTCCTTTTGACAAATCTTTTAGTCATCTAATAAACTACTATTTAAGTCAATTCCACATTCTGTCTGAATTTGCACTTTGCGTATCGTATATATGCAACTACGTATTAGGTGTTGCTAACCTAGTAACAAATTAGTTCAGTTGTGACCAGAAGGATAAACCAAAGGCAGCATGAACGGAAAGTATAATCTCATGCACATTCGTTTCGTGCTTACTGGCGACTCATCAGTAGGAGCCGGTATTACGCCCTTTAACCACTATATATTTTGGTCAAGAATGTGGGAAAAAAAGGACGATATAATCTCCTATTTTGTAGATTTTATCGTCCTATTATCCTACATTCCTCACCCAAATATATAGTGGTTAAAGGGCGTAATACCGGCACCTACTGATGTGTCGCCAGTAAGCACGAAACGAATGTGCATGACATTATACTTTCCGTTCATACTGTCTTTGATTTTTACTTCTGTTCATAATTGAACTAATTTGTTACTAGGTTCGCAACACCTAATACATATTTGCATATATATTAGTTCTGCGCAACAAACAGTATTTAACTGCTGCATCGTATATCTATCCGGCGTCAATGTATCTATGCTCATTTGATGCTATGGCTAGCGATTATTGCCATTAAAATCCGCCGTCCAGTACGGTTGTTGAATTTTTTCAAATAAAAAAATCACGTGGCTTCTCTGGTGCGATATTTAATGTTTATTTATTATCGATTTGAACATGATGGGCCGACATTTTGACTTTCCTTTCTTATCAGATTACATTATTACATTTCCTGCCTCAGAAAATATGCTTGTAACTTAAGCGAAAGTGATACTGCTTTATTTGCTACGTGTTATTGCAAATATGGCAGAGAATACGTTATTCCGTTTATTTATTAACCGATTATGCTAAAACAGTATTAGCTAACTGCGACACAATCCTAAGATAATTTATGTATAGTTATAGGCAGCTTTAAAAACTTGTAGACGAAACATATTAGACACCAACAAGAACACAATCTGTTATGCGTTTGGTGTTAATCGGTTATGGTACGCTTGTAAGTCATTGTCCATATGGATAAGATAACATATTTGACGTTGCTCTATTGCAAAGCCATAAGTTGGTTTCATGGCGACGTTTTAACCATGAAATTACCTTGAAATATTGTACATACGTTATTCCATGTATTACACGACAGCTCTGTTGTGAGGTGTTCTTATAGCCTTTACACAGCCAAATGTCAACCACGATGAACCAGAAAACGGTTTTACACAGGATTTTCACCTTATTCGTGTTGCACTTTTTTATGTTCCTTCAAGCCGACTAGGATTTGGGATTTCAAATTACCCCTTCTTTAAACTGCCTGCCATCCAACACTAGCATACCTGTTAAACAGGTTTACACATTCGTCTAGGAGATTGTACCGTCCTATTATTCCACATTCTTCTACCAAATATATAGTGGTTAAACGGCGTAATACCGGCTCCTACTGATGAGTCGCCAGTAAGCACGAAACAAATGTGCATGAGATTATACTTTCCGTTCATACTGCCTTTGGTTTATCCTTCTGGTCATAACTGAATTAATTTGTTACTAGGTTCGCAAAACCTAATAAATACTTGCATATATATTAGTTCTTCGCAACAAACAGTATTTAACTGTATCACTTATAGTAGCAAGATGAGTATGTCACTTCTTGACGGAAACGCTGCATAATATCCTCTAACGTAGCCTATTTTTAACTTTTTAATCTAATAAGTACGGCATTTGTTCCTCTTTCATTCAACACAAATGTGTTCCCGTCTAATGGTCTATCAGTTTTTGACTGAAGTTGAGCTATCGCTTACCCTAATGGCGTCAATTAGTTTATTATTACCGCTATCGAATTGTGTAGGCTATTTTCAGAAGAAAAAGCAAATGAATGTTGATTCAGGTGCTTGCTGGAACACATTGAATTACGGGCGTGGTGGAGTGCTCACGCAATGTGTCTATATGCGTTTGAAAAAATATGTTTATAGCAACCTCCTGCATCAGATATAAGGTGCAGCAGATCACGGAAATGCACCAGTGAGTTGCCACAAATAATTTCAACAAGCATAAACAAACACAAACAACATTCTCAATGAAAACACCACCAATTCTTTAATTCAATGTGATTTAGTGTTTCTCATTTCATACTTTAAACTATTTTCTTACACACTCGCGCTTATCGCACTTTAAAATATAAGCCTTTACAAAAACCTTGTGATCAGTTAACACTATGCAGACTGTTCAATCAAGTAAACTGTATCAAGTCTCATGAAATAACCCAAAAACAAAGAATATTTTCGAACTTAATAAAAGTTTAGCTAATTTCACAACGGTTTATTATATAATTATCTTTATTTGTACGCAAAATATTTTGTACGTAAGTTGGACGAAAGAGGCTAGAAGCCACGGCAATACAATATATCACCTTTCCAAGTTGAAAAAGAAAAGGTTTTTAATATATCATGGAACAAATGTGTTATAAAACCAATAACACATAAAACAATGGGAACATTAAGGGTACCTGAGAAGACATCTATTTGAAAAGCCGAATCTAATTTTACATAGGGAATTTAGCTTCTGACCGAGATATTTATAAACAATATATCACGAAATGTGCACATAAAGCCAATCTCACAGCATTCTATTTAGTAATTTTGTTTACATTTTCATTGGTCAGTTATGCGTTGTGCTCTCATGGTGTATTCGGAGGATTGACTGTTTTTCTCAGCTATACAACTGGTAAACTATTATGATTATTTTGGGTATTTCAAGACCGAAATGTAGATTTTAAAAAGATATTCCTGCTTATATATTGAATATTTATCTATTTATGTTTTCTATTTTAATTTTTCAAAAGTGGCATGCAATTCCTATTCATGCCCTTATGCATAAATCTTCAAACGACATTCCGATTGGTTAAAATATTGGACATTACTTGAAAAATTCCTAGTAAAGACGAAACTAGTCTACATTATTAAATGTTTTTGCTAACTTATGTAATTCTTATACTAACATATATATATATATATATATATATATATATATATATATATATATATATATATATATATATATATTAGTTAACACTTTCACAGTTAGCGTCGTGTCTGTTGGATATTTAAGTCTAAATAAATACCACATATGTTCAACCTCAAGGAATAGCTAACCAAAAATATCATGCTAATACATAACTAAAAATTGCGTGTATTGTGTGACTGGGAGGCGAGGTGGATAGAGAAACAGAATCCGAAGCAAATATGTTCTGTTGGAGTTTCGGTCACGACAAAATTCTGGGCAGTACTTGACGAGTTCCCAATAAGGACAAAACCGGTCTACTGAATAAATTGCTTTTTCTACACTATACAATGCTTAGTTTATAATGACAAAGGTATGTTCATAATGGGTCGGGTTTTTACATCAAGATCGCAAACTTGATTAAAGTAATTGTTATCACGGCTCGAGCAACTAATGCCCATTTAATTAAATGAATGTTCTCTTAAATACCACTTCCCCAGGTAACGGGTTATCTGTTATTTAAAGAGAGGCTGGGGATGGTTAGTCAGAAATTTATGTCAAAACGGATGCCATATAGATTCCACCAAAAAGGAATGCTAACTAAGAAACATTAGTTAGTACATAACGGAAAATTTGCATAGTGGTTAGAGCAACAGATTCCGAATCAGACGTGCCAAGGTTCGAGCATTGCCCAAGACAAATTCTGGGCAGTACTTGATGAGCTCCCAATAAGGACGATCTACTCTATGAATCGCTTTTGCTACCTTTCCATTGCTTGGTTTTTAATGACATAAGTAGATACTGGGTAATTTTGTTTTTACAAAGATTCTAACTTATAATCAAATAATATAATCACATGGAAGATTCATAATAATGAGGATATATTTGCAAGTTTTTCTAATCTCGTTTGATGCGTAAATTCAATTTTAGTTGTGCTCTTGATTTTGGTACACAACAGAATGATTTCCTTTGTGCTTATTTGTGGCCAATGTTATTCACCGCATTTAAAACTATCATTGCTCCAAATTTTATTATATTTTTTATATCTTTATTCACTTCTTTCGTAATACAGTTCAATACAACCAACGGCGTGTTGTGGATTTCAGATGTTCTTGGAGCTTGGGGTCTGCAATTCATTGAGGCGATGTCCTATCTACTTTCAGTAAGCAAATTAATCGTAAAACTTCTATCTTATTCGAAATGTTGTTTAATAAGTAATAATGAATGGTCCATGAATATGGTCTTTTGCATTAAAAACTCATTACAGCTTCATTTTTATGTGCTGAATCAATTGCACAAAGCTAATTAAAGCACCCGGTTTGATCTGCTTCTTCCTCACTCTAAAATAAACATGTTGTTGATTTAATGTGTACTTTGAATTGTCTTCTTATCGTGTTAACTCCCATGTATGTTTGCGTACTTTGGGATTTCAAACTGTGTATCACTGCATCTTTATTGTAGGTTTCCTTACGCTTCTAGACATTGTCCAATGCCTCATTATCAGGGGTATTGATCACACAGTATTTGGTTGGTGAAATTTTAAATACCGTAAATGCACGTGCGATGTGAGAATTTAGAAGGTTAGCAAAAGTCCACATTATATCAATAAAATACTCAACCTAGTCCTTATTTTTAACTTTTACAAAACAAGCAAGATTAAAATAACAAGGAGATTCTGAGTTTTCAATTCCATTGAAAAAATATGAATAGAAAAGATTTATAAAAACCTCGGGAAACGTGAAAAGAAACAGATTTACAATGGCACATATTGGAAAATTAGAATCGAGAGACCAGTCAGGTTATTTTTTCATTCATGGTTAAATGTTCATGCTCATATATTTGTGCTCGCGAAGTGCTGACTTGGATGCATTTTTGTATTAGGCATAAAGTGCCTTCCAACTAGTAAACTCATTCGCGAGCATGAGGACATTTCGAAACTAGGATGAACAAAAGGTTAAATCTAATTGACGCACGCGTTTCTGGCATACTGAATTCCGTTGCTGAGGTTAGACAAAAAGGATAATTTTTAGCTGACAACAGAAACTTTGGCCACCAGCTGCTCCAAATAAATTTCCTCGGGCAGATAATGATCATTGGCCCTGTATGGCATATCTTCTATGCCGAGAAATAGCTATCCAGTCCAAACCAGTAATGAACGATCTAGCGATCTTTTACAGATCCCACATAGCTATGAATGTTTTTTCTTAGTGATGCAACAGTGGAACCTCAGTTCCTTAAAGCCGGTGAACTGGCGTGTTTGCTGTCTGTCCGTCTTTATTTCGCAATATGTGTATTGCTTATATATTTCGTCGGTAAAAATTTTCTAACTAACCTCTTGAAGGTGTGCACAGTAGAAAATACACGTCTGCAGCATAGACAGTGAATATTTTATTTGATTCTTTATAAGCGAAGGTTTCGTTATTGCATGTATTTTTGCTGCCAACATTGACTGTGTTTAAATAGTGTCACAATCAATTACTTAAACGAACATTGGTTCCGTGGGTTGTGATAATAACTATTAAAACAATGTAACTTTATTGGTATAAGTAACAGTCCCATTATATGCATTTGTCATTATAAACTAAGCATTGTGTAATGTAGAAAAAGCAATTCATTCAGTAGCACGATTTCGTTCTTATTTGGAATGCATCACGTATTGTCCAAAATTTGTCGCAGACAAGGTTCAAACCAGGGCACGTCTGCTTCATAAATTGTTGCTCACTATATTAAATTAGGCCGTCGATTAAAATGCACAGAACTATCGATCAGATTTGGGTGCCGATAACAGATTTTAAATTAAAGTTACGATCATGATTTAAACACCATTGCCATTATATACTTACATTTCTCAGCGTAAACTAAGCAAATTCTGGACAATACCTGAAGAGTTCCCATTAATTACGAACGCTCTACAGGATGAATTGTCTTTTGTACATTATGCTATGCTTACTTTATACTGACAAATCTATGCATATAATTGGATTGATTTTTACATAAAACACTTACTTGTTAAAAGAAATGTATTATATGATGAACGGTTTTTCTATAGTATTATAAAAAAGTTACAACAAATACATTAGATTCAACTACGTTATTTCTTAAAAAAAGCGTGTGTTGTCGCGGATAGACATGAAACAAATACCTTGTACTAGGGGGTAACTTTTCGTTTGCAATATGACTTTAAATAGACTCTTGTGAGAAATTTTAACACTGAATTAAAGGAAACAGCATTTGCTAGTTTTTGATAGTTTTGCTTGACCATATACCCTATCTGCTACTCGTAAGTTTTCTATGCGAGTTATGGTAGAATTGTCTGGAAAAGGTGTAAACCTTGCCTAACATGTTACTTCTACAAATAAATTAGAAAATTTGGTTGGAAAGCGCTTTCAACTACGTTTTTTTGTAATGTATAGTCTTCGATGAAGAATTCCAGTATATCATTAATATTCAACGCAGAAAATGATTAACGGTAAGAGGAGTAGCCCACATTTCTATTTTTACGAAAACAAGTGTGTGATACAACGTTTATTTATTTCTTTTTGTATTCATTTCCTCTTTATAAGCTTTATTATTTTGCGCTTCTATGTATAAATTTTGTCGGTATAAACTAAAAATTGTTCAAGATAACGAATTCATTTCATTGAGTAAACAGATTTCGTCCTCATTTGACATTCGTCAATTACTTGTCAGAATATGAGCGTATAATATTATGTTATATATATATATATATATATATATATATATATATATATATATATATATATATATATATATATATATATATATAGGAAGAAAATCAAATTTAATAACAAAGTAAATAATGGCTTTTTATTTCAGGAATACTAAACTTCAGTTTACAGTCATTCATTTATATACATCCTGGGTTTTCATTTGATTATGCGGGTGGCAACTAGTTTGACTTTCCGTTTAAATTTTATTTCTTTGGCCTGATTTTCGAGTATATATATGTATGCGTATGTGTTTGTGTATGTAGGAATCATTCTCGTTGTATTGCAAAGGGATATCTGAGATCTGGTAATTATTATATTGATGGATTGAGAAGTACTCAAATTTTCGTTTTGCTGGTTGTTACTTGTATGAATGTTTTTTCCCCGAGTGTTTTCCTTTGTTGCGCCTTCCTTCTGAATTTTCTTCTTTCCTCTTGGTAACAGCGCAGGGTGTGCAAATTACAGTGTTGAATGCTCATATTGTTTTGAAATTTCTGTTTCTGTTAACGATGGTTGTGATTGCGTTCGTGCAGCTGTATTTTCTTCTTCAGTTTGTTCCCAACGCGATCGAATATTTCGATCTGCCTGCATGCTAATAAATTGTCGGTTAGTTTTGTGTTTCGTGGCCACTCGATTAAAATACCATATTGGTGAAACTTCTGAATGTTTAGACCGAGACATATTACTAACACTGGTGCCAGGTCACACTCTACGCAAGCTTATCTTATTATGCACAAAAGTTTTACAATTGATTTTGAATGGAAGCATATATAAACAGACGGATAGTGTGGCAATGGTGAGCTCCATATTTTCAGAGTTGGCTGATATTTGTCTAGGCCATCTGAAGAACACATCATTAATGAGTGACATAAGTTAATGTGCTCGTGACACACGGTACATGGATGAGATTTTTTTGTCTTTAAGAACAGGTTACAATCACGAACAGTGCTTCAATGTTTCAACGGAGCGCATAAGAATATAAATTTCACGTCAAAGCACGAGAAAGACGGATGTCAATTTTTAATATTACTACTAAAGAAGGCAAGATACTAATGGTAAATTAAATATAACAATTTACCATAAACCAGACTGGTTCTCACATTATTTGTATTAAAGCAGTTTCGTGCCTTTTCAGTATAAATTATCAACAGTTCGAGGCTGTTTTTCATAAATTGACAGGCTAGTTAGTCTAATTTCAAATGGCAACGAATATAATAAAGCAATTAACCATGTAATGTCTACCGGCTATCCTAGACAATTAATTGAGTTAATTATTAAAAAAGGAAGGCATATTTTGGACCAGAAAAGAACATTCCATTAAGAAAAGAAAGTTGAAGCAGCACTAACGCGCACATTTAATGCAGCTAAATTACCAATGTTATTTGAGGTAATAAACTTGCCTTTACCAGCAATGAAAGGGAAACGGCCGTTTATGCGCCATCAAATAGTATTTGTCAATATACATACGTAAGTTGTCGATCAGCTTACTTAGACCGATCGACCAGACCGCTAATTACTCGAATGAGAGAATGATCGGGCATTGTGCTTGAACTGGAAGTGATGCACGCAATTGATTGGTTGTTCCCTTATTTCATACTCTCTCCATGTTTACATTTTTCTATATTTTTTGGTCTTTCAATTTATATATAAAGAGATTTTTATTTGTAGATACTTGAGAATAAGGTGAGAAAGAAACTGTTCTTGTATCTGATAAAAGTTCTTTTTTCCCGTGAAAAGGGTACTATGAATATATATAAACATATATATATATATATATATATATATATATATATGTGTGTGTGTGTGTGTTCAGTGTTTGTTTGTAAGTAATGCGTGCATCCATTAAATGAAATCTTGGTGCATCAGATGGTGTGGTCAACAAGAGTCTGCGCCCATAAGACAGCCAGGTAATCATTACTGTTGAATCTTTCCAACCCGAAGTTTCCACAGGTTTTTCTCGTTAAGTGTCTTGATTAGTGTTCCTGATGTTGTGATTAATTGTGACCACCCACGCGAGTGCTTATCTTCGCCTTTTGCATTTCAAGTCATCTTCTTTGTGTGCCTTAGTAGCCTGGCGAGCTGAATGCGCAAGCCATTATTTTTGTCAGAGTCACTGCCGACGATTTTCACCTTCTTTAACTGGATGCAACGAGACTAGGCAATGGAGAGCGATATGTTGGTCTGTTTTGATGAGGCCACCTTTAAATCGAAGTTCTTTGTTGTAATTTTTTTTGGTAGGACAACGATCCTCCTATGTGGTTATTCTGGTGCAAATGCTTTCTATAATTTGCCTATTATTGTTTTTTGGCAACGGAGCTTACTGGTAGATGAAGTCGTATTATGAAGTGATAAAGTCAGTGACACAAAACTTTTCGCATGTCACATTACCATATAGTTCCTGTTTGCTGTTTCGTTAGACTTCTCCATCTTGGCCCAATCTAACTTTTTAGTTATTAATTTATCCACGTCTAAATGTCCTATTCAGGCTTACACGGCATTGGAGCATCTTAAGTGACGTTGTCCATCATTATGTTGATGATAACCACATGGAACATTCTACATCTGCGATGATACATCTTGGCGCTCAGAATAGCGGTCGATGCCTAACCGAGCGCAAGCATCAGCTCATATAGGTGCTTAAGCACAGCCATTTGTTCTAGCTCATATTATATGCTTTACTAGAAAGATAGACCATCAACAATATTTCTGACTTGAAAAACTTCAATTTTGCGTTTTGAGAAATTGATGGGCGACGCTAGACTAGCTATTATAACGTATCAATTGCAGCTACAACAATGTAATTACTTGGATTAATCTTAGCCAATTTGTCCGGTGTCATTTGGGATCTCCGTTATAAAAAACCCTTGATCTTCGGTGTTGGGGGGGGGGCGTCAGCAAATCTTTAGGCTCTTGATTGAAATTTATCATAATGTCCGTTTTCGATTCACTTCTCTACATACCTATCAAACTGCAATTCCTCGAGTACAGTTTATGGCTGTCTGGAACTCGTTTTCCTATAAAACCTAACTGATGTCATCAAACTTAGCATTACCACAGGGAAGTCAATAACGACCGCATTTATGTAATGTTGGTGTATATTTTAAGGCCAAATTTATCATAGTTCAATGCAGTAAATTGTTTAATCAGACCAGCAGTACGGCCAGAATACGGCTGATTCAATGAAACTGAAACGGGAGTAGCCGGATGATTTTGGTTTGGATGACAATTTTAAGCATGGTTTCCCACAGCTCTTTCTGCACCACCGAGGCAAAGCTGACCGAATATTTCAGAGGAAGAAGGACATTGGTTTGTTGTTACTTGCGGCATATCTCTAAATGTAGCTGAACTACGGGGATTTTTTCCATATATCCCAGTCCCAACTTAACCCTTTCCTAGTTTGGATCGTTCCGTTCACTTTCCATGAAATCTAATGAAGATAACGAAAATCATGCCCTTTATTCTGTACGCGGTAGATTGATAGCACTACTGTTTGCTTGAGTGGCGTTTTCATTTTTCTTGTTATCGAGAACGAAATTGACAATCTTCCGTCAAGGTGGGGCATTTCATTCTTCCGATTCGTGCCAGAAAGTTTGCGAGTCTCTCAGTTTCCACATCTAATTTTACTTTTTTTAAATGGAGGTCGAAAGCATTTGTCCTCTCGTCAAAAGACGGATTATAGACAATCTCGGATTGTCTAATTTATTGCCAAAATGTAATCATTTAGCTGCTGGTTAAAAATTTGATGCGGACTTAATATGTTGATAAAGGGACCACTGTCGATGCGTCACAGATGTGCACATAGTTTATGATGTAATGCTTTGGCGCTGAATATTAAAACAAGCATTAATAAACCTGTGTTGTTCAACATATTCTGTGGGGCAGGGTGGCTCACTAGTTAGAGTATCAGATTCTTCAGCAGACGTGCCCAGGGTCGAGCCCTGTCCGCGGCAATTTCCGGACAGTACTTGATGAGTTTGAAGTAATGACGAAACTGGTCTACTGGATAAATTGCCTTTTCTAAACTATACAATGCTTAGTTTATATTGACGAACTTATGTACATAATGGAACAGGTGCTTGTATCAAGATTTTAAAATTGATTGAAATAATTGTGTGAAATTCCCCTTTCATTTGATTGAAACTCGCCGAAGAGATGGCGAACAGACTTTCGAATATAATTTTGAATGACAGCCTAGCCTTGGCACAAGCTTGACATTCGAAGCGAGCTTGGTTTTTTAAGGAATACCATCAGATGGTGTTATTAGGCAAAACCTTTAAAAAAAGTTAGAACTGGACTTATTTGAAAGGTTTAAACGCGATAACTACAACCAATTGTTGATTTTCTTTCTTCTGTTCTTTTAAAAATATTTATAAAATTTCTTTCACCTTTTGGTTTACGTTTCTTTAGCAAACACTTTAATTTCTCTGGCATTGTTCGCTTTTGTTTTATTTTAAACAACTTTTTCTGTTTTCTTCTAATATTTTTATAAAATTCTCTAGATATCTTATTTAAGCAGTTTTCGCCTCCTTGATTCACTCTGTTTTTTATCTTAGGTTCGTCTGGTTAGTCTGCGAACATCAAATTTGACTGTCTTTCATGGTGCCAGAGTAGCTGCTTCAAAACCTGGCGGTGGTGCAGTTGGGACAATGCGCCGCTGCTCTCCCAGAGAAACACCGGCAAGCCCTTATCGTGGCTCTAGGCCAATATCGCCTTCGTCAAGAGTGCTGCGCTGTTGCCTCAACTGCAAAAAGGTGCAACCTGGCAAGAAGTTCAGCTTCGCCAACTGGTTAGTCAGCACGGGTAAGTCATAAAACGAACATGACATGTTTGTTGGGTCCGATGGTTTTTTAAATTTCTGATATTTGCGCCTGCAAATTGTTAACTTTTCTATACGTCTGTTATAGAATAAGCTAAATCAATATTAAGGTATAAATAGACATCGACTTAATGAACGCCTTGCATGGTGTTGTTCTTATTGCGCACTGCGATCATCACATTTAACGTATCCAACCTTTTCTTTCGTGGGTGGTATATTTGAACTCTCACTTCCACAAAGATCCAATTGATCCTAGTTTCCAAGTACGCGTTGAGTTCGTCTTCGTGGCGGCTGGGTGCTGAGTCGTCACCTCACAGCGAAGGTTTCCACAGCATTCGTATTAAACATTGGAAATGAGGTACGATCTAATCTATTGCTGTATTTTGGCTATTTGATCAATGCAAACGTTCCTTGGTGGCGTCGTAAGCGCAAAAAAAGTTTTATTGGCCTCTTTCATAAGCTGCTTCATCTAAACAGCCTTCTAGTGAAACACTGTGCGGCAGATTTATGCAAGATTGCCTGAACCTGTTTAGAAATAGTGTATTTTCACAAATTTTACTTATTTTTTAATGCTTTCGTACTCCTTAATGAGTACAGAAATATTTTGAATCAGAGAAATTTTAGCATTGATTAACTAAGTGGGGGTTCAAGCATGAATGAACTCAGCTTGTTTCTTCGCAGTTTTACCTGGCCAGACTAAACCACTTATTGACGTATTTTATTGTATGGGGATATACTTTCTAGGTCCGAATTGAAATGATTGATGAAACATAATTTATTATCACACCCATTTTCCTGATTAAAGTCTGTTAATTCAATATAGCTCTTATCACCACCCGCGCAATTACTACATATTGCAATGCCAAGTAATAGGTTTCTACTTCCGCTGGTGGTTCCTACTGGACAAACGTTTTAAGTTCAACCTCAGTCAAATAATAAAATTTGTTCGAGGAATTGTTCCAGTTTTTTTCATTATTTTTATTTTTTCTGTTTTTACATATGTCTATCAGTTGCAATCGGCAGCTAGAAACAATTGCTGCATAAATCACGCAAATAATGAAATCGATATCAGTGATGGTTTACATCCGTGGACCTTTCTTATACCCAATGGAGAAAAATGCTTCTCTTCTTATTCAGTTAAGACATTTTACTTATCTGGCCATTGTCGGGTAAAGCAAGAGCCAGGTGATAAATCTATTTCCTGTTATGCAACATGTTTCGTTCAAAGAATTTTACTTTCAATGTTCCATTGAATTATTAGCAATTAAGCCTGAAACCATCAGACTATCAAATTGGACAGTGATTTATTGCGCGAATTGTGATTTTTATTATGTAAATTAAGTTTGCGTGCTCAGAGCAACAAAAATATACACGGACGGTGTTAGTTTTAAATCTGAAAACTTGATTTAAACAACATCATTAGATCGATTGAATGAATACCAGACGCCTTTTAATTTAAACTGACATTTTAATGTAATTAAGACTTTCACCACTTGCCAAAGTCCAAAAGTTCCAGTCGCCTCTTTATTCGCTTAATAAACCATGTTTAAATGAAAATTTCAAATATGACGAATTCTTATCACAGGTAGCTTTTGATATCCTGAATGAGTTAATTTGGTATTTATTAGCGTTATACTTTGCCTCGCAACGGTTGCTGTATGCTTTCGGGTTGTTTTGTGGTTATACTTGTTTTCGCTCTATTTCTACATTTTAAGCCTGGACTTTCTCGACTGTTCTACTGACAAGCTGAAATTCGTATTCTGTTTTGCCTGGAGATCATTTAAGGAAAAGTGCATAAATAATCTTATCAGCTCTGCAGTATGCGCAGATTTCTAATCATTCTTTCACTTGTAGTGTCGTTGGACCTACATTTCGGAACTAACTGTACAAACTTTGAAAAAAATCGAAAAGAATATACGCAGTGAACCGAGTTAATGAGTTGATATCACCACCCGTGCAATCAATGTTTTTTTTTAATATTTAAAGTAATAAGTTTGTGGCGAAAACTAAAAAGATCTGATGTTCATGACTTCATAGAAAACTTGCAACTGACATTTTCAGTCAAGTAAAATTTATATGATACTACTAGAGGTGACAGCTGCATATCTAAATTTGCTTTTCTTATATGTGTATTACGATTTGATCTTCGGCGGTCTGTTAGCCGTCGTGCTCTGATGATATTCACGGAAGTTGGAAATGCGACAGTGTTTGTGACTGACGGTAGTTTAGATATATTGTGCTACTGGTTAAATACATTAGGATTGATGCTTATCCAGAGCTCAGAAACTTTGTTTAAAGAGGTGTCATCATCCTTCGTTCAATAAATGATTTTTTAATTGTGCAAAATATTGGTGTGTGGCGAAAGCTGCAAATATATTATAATCGTCCCCGCATAGTAATTGTGCGGCCGATATTTTCCTTCCAGGGTAGTGTATGTGAGACTACAATGGTCGATATTCGCATCTCTGATTTAAAATAATATTATAAAAGTACATTTTGATCCTCGTTAGTTATATTCCCGTCGTGCAATTACAGTTCAATGGAAAGCCGAAGTGCGACTGATTGGAGGTAAGCTGTTCTGTCGTGGTTCTGGTAAATTGGCGGAGCGTTTTTCTCACGTCCGCACACATGATTTAAAACTTAGTTGTGCTTAATTTTGTCGGAGGTTTGTTGATATTATTTTTCCTGAGTTGAACGGTTTATATATTTCAGGCGTTTTTTCGAGCTGTATATGTTATTTTTAGCCTATGCATTTAAGGCTTTGTGTTCTTATTCATACAATGAAAGTTACACTTCGGCTGATAATATCCTTTTAGTTATACGTTTTTATGTGCTTCTGCTTATGTGAAAACGTAAAACACTTTATTCAGGGATCCTGACACCAGTATTGTCCAACAGAACAGAACCGGCTTCCACAGCAATTTCATCGTCCTCGTCTTTCGCTTCACCAACAACAGCATCCGTTTCACGTAGCCAAACAGCCTCACCGACGCCTTGTGGAGTGTCGCCAACGCCCAATCCTTGTCAAGGTGGTACAATAGTACTGACAATTAACGCTATGCAAGTACTCTACGATGATCCTAATTTCGACGAACTTATCGCTTGCCTAATTAGTAAGTCTGAGAGTGACAATTTGAAATTTAGTCCTTTATATTGTATTATGCTATTTATTCACGTTAGTTTATATATATATATATATATATATATATATATATATATATATATATATTAACGAAAGTCAAAACTACGAGTCAACCGAAAAATCTTACAAGGTTGGCGTATTCTAAAATTGAGCAGTTAAAGGAAGATGAAGCAGTGCTACAGGCAAGAATTGGGTGTGTATCTTGTGTATATATAATTCCTAATTAGAAATATATATATATATATATATATATATTTCCTTTCGGTACTGATATTTTCATGGATATCAACAAATATAAATATATATATAACTTTATGTTTTAAGCTTATTTTTAAAATAAACAGGCTATTTTAAATGAGATTTCTGTTACGTTACTTGTATTTGCCTTAAAATTGATAAGCCTAGATACAGATCATTATGAAAACCAAGGTGACATTTGCGAATACAAGAAATTTTGCTGCGAAGATTAAATTTAAATGCAAGGTGTATGGTGTTTAATGAGGCTTACGGAACGTATCTCTGAAAATTGAAAAAAATATTTGTTCACGCTACAGTTTTTTTCCTTTAGTTGGTGTATGTTGTGTTTAATTTAAGGCTGATTAAATTGCATCAATTATTCAAAATTCTAAACATAATGACATACAAATTTAAGATTATTGGTTATATGAAATCCGCAAACTCGATTTACTACGGCTAGCTACCATCTAGTCAAAATTTGTGATAATCATAACTGCAGCAATCGGTTAAATTAACCATTTAACATTTTTATTTATGTTTTTAATCTGCTTCACAGCTAAACATCGTTCAGCCATTGGTTTTGATAGAAAATGATTCATCTAGAAGTATAAATTCAAAAATACGTCAATTATTTAGGCGTAAGTTTATTATGAATACCGGTCTATTCAGCGCAGTTAGCAGGAATCATTATCATTTAGCCAAACTACAACTCTACCGGAATAACTTTTACTTTATGTAGTAAACTTGGAAATGCCGAGAGGATGAATGTCGATTACATGCATAAATTATTATAATCAAGGTTGCGGTCTTGATATAAACACCTAACCCATTAATTACTTACATATGTCAGTATAAACTAAGAATTGTATTCATGCAGTAGACCGGTTTCGTCCTTATTGGGAACTCATCATGTACTGGCCAGAATTTGCCCCGGACAGAGCTCGAACCTTGGCATGTCTGCTTCGGAATCTGGTGCTCTAACCACTGAACCACCCTGCCGCACACTACATGATGAGTTCCCAATAAGGACGAAACCGATCTACTGGATGAATTGCCTTTTCTACACTATACAACTCTTAGTTTATACTGACATATGTAAGTAATTAATGGGTCAGGTGTTTATATCAAGAACGCAACCTTGATTATAATAATTGTTATCACCACCCGCGCAACCAATGTTCGTTTAATTACATGCATAAATGTTAAAACAATTGAACGAATTCTAAGCATGCACATGTTGAGGAATACCACACACACACGTACACACACCTACACACACGTATACACACCTTCACACACGTACACACAAGTACAGTTATTTTGATAATTTATGGCTTCATTTAATTAACTATTTCTTAATTTATATTAATAGTTCAAAAAATGGCTGATTTTGAAATGTTATATGACTTCATCCTGTGTATATTTTATTCAGCTGGCTTAGAATATATGCAAATACTACGGACAAATATGGAACATGTAATATGTTCCACAATTTGGAGACTTGCTTGAGACTACCTTCTCAGCTTAAACTTGTACTTCGTTGTGTCTGCTTGTAAATGCGCCTTCTTGTTATTATTGTTATAATTAGAATAGCACGATTTGTTTCTGACTAGTTTCTGTTGTTTCTGTAATTACTTCTTTTCGATTTGTTCATTTGCTGTATCAGATGAATAGCTAGCAAAATCGAGGCAACATGCTTGCTTGAAGGTTTTGTGCTGTCTGCATCGACTATAGATTGTTTCTTATTTTAAAAAAAGGTAAACTATTTGACAGGTCAGTGTATACTGCTGTTCTATAATGTCGTTTTACTGGGTTATCTATTACAACAGCCTAGATACTATTGATTTAACGCAATTTCAATCGTAGTCATTCTGCCTGCAGTCCCTCGGTTCTAATCGATTGTTTACTTTGGAATCCTTGGTGTGCTAACGCCTGCGGTTCTATGCAATTTTTCTCCGTTTTGCACGATTTTTATATGGTCATTTTATGCACTCAATAATGGTTGCTTTATATGTACTGTATTGTAACATTGGCTTCTAACTATGAAATTTGCGATATTGATATGCAAAACTTGACCCATTATGTAAATAAATTCGCAGTATAAACTAAGCATTGTATAATGTGGAAAACCCGATTCAGCCTGTAGACTGGTTTCGTCCTTAATGGGAGCTCATCACGTAATGTCCAGCATTTTTCACCGACAGGGCTCGTACCTTGGCACGTTTGCTTTTGAATCTGTTGCTCTAACCTCTGCTGCAAGGTGTTTAACAATTTCATAATCATAATACATCAACTGACTGGCCGCCAATAAATAGAATCAATACGTGATTCGGCCAGCACAACAAACATCACAATATGTAACATATGCAATAAAAAATTTGATGGAAATATAACAGACAAGACTTGTATGATTAAACGAACAGTGGTTGTGCGGGCGGTGATAAAATTTACTATAACCAAGGTTAGACACTTGCTATAAAGACTTGTATGTGCCGCGAAGCAGGAAAAGACTAAGTGCTTGATAATTAACAAAAGGTATAAAAATGAAACAATAATATGGGATTACTTTAATTAAACTTGCGAACTTGATATAAACACCTATATTATTAATACATATTTTTTTCAGGATAAAATAATCATTGAATAATGCAGATAAGGCAATTCATCGGATGGACCGGTTTCGTCCTTATTGGGAACTATTCATGACAATACTCGAACCTGGGGCACGAAGCAGAAATTGAAAAGCAAATGCCTTTATAATTATGCATTATGTATAATCTTCTATAAAGTATAATAGTGATACACAGATAATAATTTTATAAAACACATTATATATGATACAGATGCGCTTTTGTTTCACATTATCAGCTTATATACTGAAGAAATAGAATATAAGTAAACCATCATTAATTGCACGGGAGGTGGTTACAATTCTTTAAATCGAGTTTGCGAACTTGAAGTAAACACCAATCCCATTTGATTTAACCAGTCGTTGCAAAAAAGCAAAACTACCGTCATCCACACGTACTGATGCGTTTCGACCATCAAACTGACTAGCGATGATAAAACAGCAATGCATATACATAGAATGCAAAATTAGATATGCGGCTCTCACCTCTAGAAGTGTCCATTGGAATCTTGGTCGCTTTCATAAGTTTTTATATTTGCTTCGGTTGTTCTAATGTTGTCAGATTCACTTCTTCCACGATATTAATTAGAAAAAGAATTAATAACAATTGACAGGTTTCTTGAGATCTTATTGAGGGACACAGTCGTATGTTAGATACTATTTTGCCATTTAACTATTCATGACGTTTCCCAGTAAGGAAAAGCACTGCTATTCAAAATTGCTGCGTAAAATTTTTATGTCGGTTTTATAGCTTTATCGATGTCATTCAACTTTTTAATTTAAACCTTTTTCTATAAGAAATTACATTTTGCATAAATATGAGTAATTCTAATCGAATTTGCATTATTTTTCCATAAATGACGTTTAATTGTAATGCTATCTTGCAAAACCTTTTCAGCAGATGGTAAAATGTGCCCGAGTCATACTTCAAGAAGATGGCAGTTGGCTTGTGACCACGTCTTCCTCATCTGTGTTGCAAATCGTCATCCTCCTGGTACGTCGGTTAGCTCTCCGCCAGTGAGCAAAACTCAGCCGTTGTTACAACGAAAAAGGTCCTTGTCCTCAGCTTTGTCCCGGGACCCTGGCGTTACACGCAGTAACACAACAAACACAATGTTAAATGAAACTACTCGAATTAGTAGTGTAGATCTGGGTTCTGATAAGGTTAACGGTATAAATGGAGCTCCGTCGAGCAACGAGAGTAATTCGTCGGCGTCTGTCAATTTTTGGCTTAACTGGCTGCGCTATAATACTAGACGAGGCGTCTTTGTTAATGACACTCGGAATCTTCAGAAATACCGTCCTTGTGGTGTGGTTTCCACAAATGGTGAGGAGAGGAAGTTGCAAGGTATGTGCTTTTTGAGCAGTCATGAAGTAGAGAATTTTGTGGCACATAGCGAACAATTATTACCTGACCACGAGTAAAGTTAACTGATTTTAACGCATAATTTCGAATAGGTACTAACAACTATTTGGATCAAGTTTACGGACAAAAGTAAATTATTAATGGTACTTTTAGCCTGTTTTACCACGTAACAAATTCACCGCCAGTGTTACCTGATCCATGTTTTGACTTACAAGAAATTGTTCTTAGTTCCTCTTTCCAACCGTTCTCGGTAATGGAAGGAGTAATTGTTATCATCATCTGTGCAATCGATAATTGAAAAAAAGTTTAAAAAAAGTATTTTCTACATCGAAGTAACTATCTTTGTCATAGGTCATTCTGGAGATAGTAATGGGGAAGCAACTTTTCATTTTTTTAAACAACTCTTTGTCAGACACAGCCAAACGCTCTTAAATTAATTAAATGAATTTTTTGATCCAATGTTAAAAGATAAGTAAAGAAATTTTATAATATTAAAGAACCGCTTTTTCTCATTTTCTCCTCAAATATCTACAAATGAACATATATATATATATATATATATATATATATATATATATATATATATATATATATATTTTGTGTGTGTGTGTTTTAATTGAAAGACAAGACAAACAGAAAATTTAATCGCGGAGAGATTGCGAAATAAGTGACAGATTATCCATTTTTGTGCATCACCTCCAGTTCAAGCTAAGTGCCGATTATGCTTTATTTTCTTTATTAAGTAAGGCAGCAGTTCGTTTATCCGCAGAACTTCATATGTGACTTACTCATTTCTATTATTGAATTTAGTGATTTACTTAAAGGCCAAGTCTGAAGAACATAAATGAAGAAATAATTCTCTAAATATTGATGCAATAATTTTTTGATGACAATTTTCAAGAGTGCAAAATTTTATGGTTTCACCTTGTAAAATAAATGTTTTAAACATCCAACAACGTTAACCAATCATTGATTGCTCGGGTGATGGTAATCATTCTTTAATTCAAGTTTGCGATCTCGAAGTAAATATCAACCCCATTATATTTACACAGCCGTCGAACAACATGACAAAACTACCAATTGTCACACGAACTGATGCGTTTCGACCTTCTATTATCATCATCGGAGTACGACGACAAATTGACTTGCTAGAATCCAAACGCAATGCAAATATATCGCAATAAAAATTATGTATATCCTTGCTAGTCATTTTGCCGTCGTACTCTAATGTTGATCATGAAAAGTCGACACTTGTCTGTGTCTGACTGACGGTGGTTTTGCTGTTGTTCGATGACTGCTAAAATTCAATGGGATTGATGTTTACTTCAAGCTCGCAAACTTGATTTAAAGAATCCAATCGTGTTCTTATTCACTGTTGAACTCTTTTTCAGATTTAGACCTGAAATTTTCTGTAGAAAACTAATGAAATTAATAATACTTGCAGTTTCCCGAATGGCACAAAAAGAAAGTTGAAGCAGCATTAACACGCACATTTAATGCAGCTAAACTACGAGTGTTATTTAGGGTAACACACTTGCCTTACCAGCAATCAAAGAGAAACAGCCGTTAATGTCGATATCAAATATTATTTACCAATATACATGCGCAAGTTGTCGATCAACTTACGTAGACCGATCGACCAGACATTTAATTACTCGAATGAGAGAACATTGCAACTTAAACGCCTGTTTTAAAACAAATGGTGAATACACGTCTGCTATTGCGCAACACATAATCGAAACATCGCATCCATGTTCTCCAGACGTAGCATTCAAAGTAATTACCAAATGCGAAAGCAAAAGGGAGCTAGCCACATACGAAGCCTTATGGATAAACAAATTGCAGCCGGATTTATGCAAGCAGAAGAAGCACGTACAAGCATTGAGCTTGAACTGGATGTGACGCACACAATTGATTGGTTTCCGTTTTTCACACTCTCTCTATGTTCACATATTTCTATCTTGTTTTGCTTTTCAATTTATATATATAAAGATATGTTCATTAGTAGATATTTGAGGAGACTATGCGAAAGCTACGTTTCTTATATTTGATAAAATTGCTTTTTTTGCACACGGGAAGGGTACAATGAAATTAATAACAATCATTATTTCTATTATTGCTAAATTTTGAGTCAAATTTCAAACCCTTTTCTCTTTAAACAGCATATCTTGAAATTTTAAATAGTAATTTTTACAAGTAAAGACCGTTCATTTTATTTTAAATTGCTTTCTTTAAAACTAAATCCTGTTAGCAAATGTTATGTAAAAACCATCATTCTTCCGTGTTACTGCTATTTTAACCGGACAAAATTTATTGTAAATAAAATATGTCAATGTTATCTGCCTAATGCATGTCTACTTTATGATTATCTGCGATGAAACTACACTATTTTTTTCAATTTGTTGTGAGATATTTCTCTTGAATGCCTTTACTTGTATTCGGTAACAAACCATTATATTGAAGGTATATTTCAGGAGCATTGACCTAAAATATTTGTTCGCTTTAAGAAAAATTAGATTTTTTCGTTTAGCCTACGAAAATCTAAAATAATAACGTTCAATGTTTACGAAATTGTGTTGAATAGCAACGGTCAGCACTTTAGGGTCTATGCTAGCTCATGAAATATTCATCATTGAAACGTCTGACTCTGAACTCAAGTCTTCACAATGTGATGTATGCAAAAAATTTGCTGCTACTCTGAAAACGATGCAGGTAAGTCTAGCCGATTACTACGAAGGAAATCAGAAGTCTTTTTATATTAAACTCAACCTTTTTTTAATTTAAAGTGAATTCGCTTTTATAAGAAAGTTATGCTTAAAGATAACACGTTTCTCTCTATTTAAATGTCTGATTGATGACAGTTAATTAACCGGAAAGAGTAAATGTAGTACTTTATTGTCAAATCTGCAGGAAATGTTTTTTAAAGCCTAGAAATATACCCGCTTGAACAATAGAGTTAAGCTACTTTCTATTAATGAAGCTATGCTGCTTAAGATATTACCTACCTTCACAAAAATTGTTTGCTTAAAACGCTGATCAATTTAATTTCGCAAGCTGAGCATTCTTTTACAGCTTTAGATGAGTGCAATGCAAAGTCAAGAGAAATCAGGTGCTGCATTCTACAATTAAATAAACTGGCAGAATATTCTTTTTCGTCAATTTTTCTAGCTTTGTTGTCAGTATGCATGTTGTAATCCACTTGTTGATAGTAAATCAATATTACATTTTCTATAGACTATGGAATAATTTTGTTGCAATAGAGAACTCTTGTGTTGTAATTTACTTGAATCAATTTCTTTTTGGACTTTGCATTGTCGCATTTCACCTATTTAGGCCATAATATATTCTACTTTATCAATATATCGGAAGTCATTTCAGGATTCCTTATTTGCACATTGGCAACAAAACACAGAGCAAAACAATGTGAACTGGATTGCAAACAAAATTGTGAAGTTATGTCTAGAACATTATATTTATCAAGCTTGTTAGAGGTTTGAAAATTGGTTATCCCAAACGATGAAGCTCAACTATTCTTGTGCACTAGATTACTTTATTATATATATATATATATATATATATATATAAATATATATATATATATTGTTAGTATAATCTCAATATTTCATCATATAGAAGAGTAAATTCATCTAATGGGCCGGTTTCATTCTTATTGAGAACTGTTCATGTGCTTTCCAGAACTTTTTGCGGACAGGGCTCGAATCTGGGCACATCTGCTTCGGAATCTGGTGCTCTAACCGCTGAGCCACCCTGCGCACACTGCACCATTTTCAATACTAAACTAACTAAAATAAGGTATTTTAAATTAAATTCTATCACCGCCTGAGCAACCACTTTTTGTTTAACTATATAAATGTTAATTTCAATACCAATTCCCCGTTTAGCGTGGTGTCTGTTCTATAATGACAGATTAGTTATAGTTAGTTGGAAATTCCTGTCTAAATGGATGCCATTTGGGTTCCACCTAAAGGAAAGGCTAACAAAAAACATAAGTTAGTATAAAACTGAAAATTGTGTGTAGTTTAGTGTGCGGCAGTGTGTCTCAGTGGTTAGAGCACCAGATTCTGAAGCAGACGTGCCCAGGTTCGAGCGCTGTCTGCGGAAAATAATATAGACAGTACGTGATGAATTCCCAATAAGGATGAAACCGGTCTACTGGATGAATTTTTTTTCTGTCCTTTACAATGTTTAGTTTATACTGACAAATGTGTGTAAATTATGGGCCAGGTGTTTATATCAAGATGGAAAACCTGATTAAAGTAACTTTTATCACCGCTCGCGTAACCAATTTTCGTTTAATTTTAAACTGATTAACTGGAATATTAGAACGAATGTAACATTATAATCAATAATAATAGTAGTCAATATAACAATTATTAGTTTTGTTTAAAAATTATGCAATCAACACAGTAATTTTTCTGTTGGTATGTAAGCACCTTAATATGGCCAAAGAGAAAATAAGTAACACTTACTAATCACTGCTGAGCACTGTTCTTGAATGGTCAAAAATATTTGTAAATCAGGAATAAATGTAAATCGAAAGGTGTTATACGTCGCTTATCGTCTATCAATATGTTTTAGAGGTTGATTTAAGTGCAACACCATCAATCCATTGTTAGCGCCAGAAATTGATGCGCCCAGTAAATACTCCTGACAACAATTTACGAAACAATATTTTATCGAAAGTAATACAATAAAACAATCATTGATTACGCGGGTGGTGATAATAACTACTTAGATCAAGTTTTGCGAACGTGATATAAAAATTAATCCTACTAAATCTATATTTTTCATCATCCATATAGGTCAAGGAAGGTCCAGACGCGTCAGTGCGTTGCGACTGAAGGTAGCTTTGTTATGTTGTTCGAAGACTGGTTAAATACATTGGGATTGGTGTTTACTTATAGCTTGCAAACTTCATTTAAAGAATTGTTACCACCACCCGCGCAATCAATTATCTTTCACTGTTTTATATATATATATATATATATTAATTGTATTTATATATATATATATATATATATATATATATATATATATAGATGTGTATGTATGTGTGTGTGTGGAGAAGCGATAAACAGGTTTATGCGTTCGTGGACTGCATAGAAATTGTGCAGCCGACATTTCCAGTCACGTACAATGTATGCAAGACTACTAGAGGTGAGAGACGCATATCTAATTTTGCTTGTCATATATATGCATTACGGTTTGATCCTCAATAGTCAGTTTGCCGTCGTACTCTGATGATAATCAAGAATGATCGAAACGCGCCAGTGCGATGCGACTGACGGTAGTTTTTATGTTGTTTTGCGATTGTTTAAGTACATTGTGATTAGTCTTTACTTCAAGCTCGCAAACTTGAGTTAAAGAATTGTTAACACTACCCGCACAATCAATTATTGTTTAATTATTGTTCAGAATTTGTTGTGGATATGGCTCAAACCTGAGCACGTCTTTATCGGAATCTTGTGATATAACCACTGAGCCATCCTGACGCACGTTACACACAATGTTCCGTTACATACTAACTAATTTGTTTTGCTGAGACTTTCCTTTAGGTGGAACCTATATGGCATCCCTTTAGACTGGATGTTCCAACTAACCATACCCAATCTGTCATTATGGAACAAGCACAACGCTATCTGCATACTTTATATGCAGTCGCGAAAATTTTATTTCTGCAGCTTTTCTAACACATATATACTATATATATATATATATAGTAACTATATATATATATATATATATATATATATATATATATATATGGTAATTAAACAGATGATAATAAATATTTAGATAAAGTTTGCGAGCTTGCTATAAATACGAGTCTTATTGTATTTAACTAATCGCAAAGCATGACGGTAGTCTTTCTATTTTGTGCGCCGGATCAAATACAGTGCTTCTGGTGTTTGTATCACGCTCACAAACTCGATCTAAATTAAATATTGTCAAATGTAGATGACTTGAATGCGTATTTAAGCTTTATTTGTTCTTATAATGTAGGTAGGCGAAGTATTTCTCCGAGTTTAACTTAAACTGCACCAGGTGCATGCCAAACAATATAAAATAATTTAACTATCTCCAAACATTTATTTACGTGGTTCTGTCATATTTAGCTGAGGCTATAGTGCTTACTAACCGCTGGCTGAAAAAATTCGAGTTGTTATACTACAAGAAAAATACTCTATAATATATATATATATATATATATATAATATTCAATTAGAAGAAAAACAAACATTGAGTAGATGATTTTTAACTGAATGGTGAATATTCTTGTTCAGATCTTGATAATTTAATATTGTTTAAAGTTATCTGCACAAAAAATCTGAATATATGTTGATTATACATGGTTCTCCAAATAAATGGATGAAAGTTTGTAGTGGTTTTGTTATATATGTCACAAGTGTGGATGATTTTAAATTTATATTGACAAGCTCTTGCACGTGTCTCTTTATGTCACTTGATTTCTAATTGTTTGACATCTGGTCAGTAGTTTAGTGGCAGTTAGTTGCCTATGTGCGTTAGGCATACCACCTGTTTAAGACAAATGTGTACGCTTGTTGCTTGTGCATACGTATCTGCGTTCTTGTTTATTTTGTTTCTGCATTGTCTAGGTGCTCGTGCTTTGTGTTGATTTTACAGCTTCTGTTTCTTGCCAAGCCCGTAATATTTTCTTGCTTCGTGGCGCATCTGTTTTTTGCCCGCTCTCGTGCTCATCTGACTTTGTTGTTGCCTCTTTAGTGGCTAATGTTACATTCGGTGACCTTTGTACAAATTGAGTTTATTTGTTTGCAGAGTATACGTTCTGCTTCCATTATTCGTGGCCAATCAATTGCTACATTGTGCTGATGAAACTTCTAAACATTCACCTGTGGGTTTTGTCTTTTATTAAGCAATGCTTCATAAATGTTTAAGAATTTTTTTGAACTCGCTTTGCGAATAACGGAAAAGGTAGTTGTGTTCACTTGGTGTCATTTTTGAATCAGTAATGGCTGATTTAGCGAATGGTATCACTCCACTCTGGATTAATTTTTAAGAGAGTTCTTGATTGATTCTATTGATTGACTGCTTTTACGTTCTTCCAATGTATGTATTGCCAAAAATACATTTAAAATTGTAAACAATAAGATATTTGGACAAAAATTGCGGTTTACCTTTGGATTTTTTAAACTTTACTCTTTGTGAATTGAACGTGACGTTTACCATGACATTTCGAAAGTTTGTTCCCGTGCTTTGTTTTATTCTTTTATTCATTACGGAGGTTGACAGATCTCGGAGTAGTAGGCTCAGGTAGACCCTCTTGTTACGCGAACCTGGCGAGATCTCATGTTATCATCAATCAGTTTATCCGGTTAATTGTTCATTTGCAAGCTCTTCAAATGTTCTAATTCTTCCTCGACATTGTGCTCGGTGTATATCTTCCTGATTCGGTAGACTAATTTATTTACCAGGTTCCTTTTGTAAAAATTTTTGACATTGCTTTTTTAACGATTGTACGATCCCCTGAATGTGGATTTCTTATGTATCGACCTTATCAGGATGCCATCGTCCTCTCGGAGCATTAGAATGACTAGTCAAAGAAGCATATTGTGTTTCTCCTCATCCAGTGTTAATTTCATATCAAGATCGGCTTTCTTGACCCGTTCTAAATCTTTTCTAGGATTAACAGCTTTTGGAACGAAGTTGTTTAGTTCGGCTACAAAACTTTCATTTAGTGTACACTATTCAATTATTTTTTGTAGGCCGGATTTTCCTAGATGAAACATGTATACATCTGCTAGCAGGGGTGCTATGCAACTTCCCATGGCAACACCATTTTCTGTGCAGGCCCGTATATGCTATTTTACGTCCTTCACACTAATTGGATAATCCGCATATTCGCTTTGGATTAAGTCGCAGGGAATTTTTAGTGCCTTTGCTAATGGATTTTTTTTAAACCAGCAGCGTTACTTACGTTGTGATTATTGTTGCATTGGCGACGTTCTTGTTTATAAATTCTTTAACATTTAAACAGTCATTGATTTCGAGCTGGAAGTAAAAACCAATCCCATGTTATTTAACCAGTCGTCGAACTACAGCAAAACCGGTCTTGTTTGTTTTAACTTTTTCATAGAATCGGGCAATATATGGTTCAAGTCAAATAAATTTCCATTGGTTGAGTGATACACGTGCCGCTAATAATATGTAAATGATTACTTCCCTATCTTAAGCAAACGTCCACATACATACGTACGCCTATCTAGTGAATCTTCAGATGTTGCTAAATCACAGTAATTTCACTGGACTGAGTGTATTTTGCAGTAACTGATTACTTCTCAATCCGAAAAGCAACAGCGCATATGCACATACATGGCCTACGCTTATCTAGTTGGTTATGTTTATGAAATCTAGCAATAAGTATAAATGGGACAGTCTAAACCAAATTTACCACTTCACATATTGACTGTCATATTGGTGCGGGATGTGGTTTTCGTTGAAAAAGGCTTCCGAAACCGGAAGTCGAAATATTCGGAATCAAATTGAAGACAGTGGGTGCAAACACCATGTTGAACTCGACATGCAGAATGTAATTAATCTATTCCTTGTCGTGCAACATGTTTCTTTCAAAACATAAAACTAACGTCTGTTGCACGTATAGATGCGTTTCGACCTTCCATGATCATCATCAATGTACGACCGCCAGCTGACTAGCGAGGATCAAACCACAATGCACATACATGGAATATAATGAGATCGGAGTTTACTTCAAGCTTGCAAACTTTATTTTAAGAATCTTCAACAGTTTATGTGTTAATGGTTCTTCGAATTGGCTACCAAGTTTTACATTTTGACTTTGCAGGTTTTTACTTCAGAGTGTTCACTATTGATATTATTTCACGCATTGGTGGAAGTTAGAGCCTTGTGTACTTTTGGCTTATCATATGGCTTTGCAGGATTCTTGTCAATAGATTTCGCTTTATAATTTTTTTCCCCAGAAGTTCTGAATTTTTCTGGAATCTGCATTAGTTGTTGCGACGTGTTTTTCCAATTTCTGAGGATTTAGTTGACTTTTATCTCCATGTTTATTGAATCACCACCCTGTCTTAGGTCTCGACTGAACTTGGATTCATCATCTATTTTTTCTCTCATAGCTGAGTTATAAGTATCTGTTGTTAGAACAGCAATTTCCGATCCATTGTCTAGTGTAAAGAGTCGTATATTTCCATCATTTTGAAGAGTTCAAAGATCATCTAAAAGTCTTTTTGTGAGAATTTAATTTTCCAAGTAGATCCGCCGATACTATTATGTTGCAGTCATTATTTCTACATTGAACCATTCTTTGTTAAATTCATCTGGGTCGACGCCTCGAACCATGACATTATAAAAGTTGTCAATTGAAACTTGCATATCTATGATGTCACGACTGCTCGGAAATATTTTATTGCACAGAATTTTTTGCTCTAAGTAATTGTGTTTCCTTTTGCTGCCCTGTCAGATTTACCCTTGAAAAGTGAAATATAACGCTTTCAGAATTGGTCGGAAATTTCGATTTGCCAGAAAATTTATCTAAATCCATGGTCAGCTCCTTTTTCTTTGTCTTGCATAATATTCACAATCATCTCAAAGTTTTCTGTGCTCACATCCAAGTCATCTTTGTTAAGTGTCCCCATTCTTTATCCAAGCGGTAGCATTTTCCTCTAAATGTACTCTACGAGTGGTTTTCATCAATCGCATTCAGCAGAAGGTCTCCTATCAGCAAGTTGGTAGGTGTTTGATTGTTTCTACGACATTTTTCTATGGCATCTGGTGGTTCGGTTAGGGGCAGTTATTTGCCTATATGGGTAAGGAATACCGTCCGTTTGAAAAAAAAGTGTGCACACATATTTATATTGCATATGTTTCTGCTATCTAGTTTATTTTGATTTTTTGTTGTCCGGATGTGTGCATTTTGTGGTGCATTTACAGCTTCTTCTTCTTTATGCCAAGCCCGTAGTGTTTTCTTGTCTCGCGACACACACGTTTCTTGCGTGGTTTCTTGCTCATCTGACTTTGTTCTGGACTCTCTTGTTGTTAATTTTGCATTCAGTGACCTTTTAAATGGAGTTTTTGTTGGCTGAAGATATCAGGCGAGCAGCGAGTATATAGTTATTAAGTATAAGGTTAAGCAGCAGTATCATCATCAGTAGCATATATATAGGCATATATATAAATATATATATAGCATATAAGCAGTTGTTACAGCATCAGGTTGTCGGCTGCAGTCAATGGCTGGCGATTGTACAGCGAAATAAATGGCCTTTATCCACTTTGTTAATCAATGTGTTCTTTCTTCCTAATTATAAATATAATGTGTAATATTAAAATGCATGGAAATTATAAAGAATATATATATATATATATATATATATATATATATATATATATCCTGAATATCTGGCATATAATAAAAGCGCCAACATGTTTGTATGTAACAATTAGGTATTGCGTATTCAGTAACGAATTCAGTAACAAAAGATCAGGCATTCACTATAAATTAATTAGGAATAAAAGACACATCCGTTAACGCAGTTGTTTTGACTTTACTAGGTACACATTGGCAGAAGTCAACGTTACGCCCAAAACCTCCTATGTACTTGATTACATGTTGTGGTACAATTTTTACATTACTTATCTAAATATATATTTTGTTTGTGGCGCAACCTTGAAAACGCATAGCCACAAACAAACCGTCGGGTTTAGGGAGAATAAAATTTCTCCAAAATTTCATGAAATTCAATAAAAATTCAACAGGCTTACTTCTGAAAACTGGTGAGTAACAGTTTCCTTGCTGAATACCTTTTTCGCCTTTGAAAAGCATAATCGTATACCTATTAAACTGAATGGAGGAAGATTGGACATTTTTAAAACAAAGCTTCCCTCATCTATCGCCAATGAACAAATGTATTTTCGGGATATGTTAGTCTAATTTAATGACAATATTCAAAAATTTACGGTTCACTTTAATGGAATTAGTTCCGGTAAACCAGTCTTTCTATACTATTATTCATTTATGAACAGATGCCGAAACGCAGGCTATGCATCCAATGGCTATCGTCCATTTAACGGCATATTCAGCGCCTCTGTTAGACGCTGCTCATCGTTACACTAGATTTGCGGCGCTGCGTTTTACTCAAGAATCTACTTCAATGATAAACAAGTTAGAAATGATTGCCAACATTGACAAAGGAATAGCTACGGCATCTGAGACAATCAAAAAATGGAGCAGTCGGGAATTATTTCGGGAAAGTCCTACTGACGAGAGCATTAGTCTATCAAATGGCGTATGTTTTACTTTCTCTATTTTTCTGAATACAAATAAATAAATAAATATATATATATATATATATATATTTATTTATTTATATATAGGAATAAAGAACACATTAAAAATAAGTGGATAAAGGCCATTTATTTCGTGAATACTAATCATCTCTTATACAATCATACATATTTATACATTTTGGGTTTTCAATTGATTATGCTAGTGGCAACAAATCTGACTCGTTTTTACTTCTGTTTCTTGTTTTGGCTAGTTGGTAAGTGTGTATGCGTTTGTGTTTGTGTGTATGCGTGTTTGCATGTAAAGGTCATTCTTGCAGTATTGCAAAGTGATGTCTGAGATCTGGTCATTATTGTTTTGATGGCTTGAGAATTAACCATTTGTGCGCATTTTTCACTGCTACATGTACGAGTGATATTTTTCCCAGTGTAGTTGATCGTTTCACCTTGTTGCGCAAATTTATAATTTCCACATGGTAACAGCGCAAGTGTGGATTGCAGTGTTAAACGCTCATATTGTTTGGAAACTTCTGTCACCGTATGCGCCTCTGTTATTTCCACTTCAGTTTGTTGCCAATCCGATTGTATGTTTGTTGATTCTAGTCGAGGGCCTGTTTGTTCTTGACTGGATACTAGTAGATTGTTGTTGAATTTTGTTATTCTTGGCCAGTCGATAAGAATATCATGTTGATGAAACTTTTGAATATTAAGGTCAGGTGCTTGTTGTTTTATGTAAAGGGCTTCATAGATAAATAATAATTTTTCTGATTTTGCTTTATGTAGAATTGTGAAATTGGTCGAATTGACAGGGTGCCCTGTTGCCAATATATGATCGGAAATAGCTGATTTTCCTGACGGTGGCAAGCCTTTGTTAATCAATTTCTGTGGTAAATGTTGCTGGATTCTGCTTATCAATTGCTTCTTCGTACGTCCGATATATGTGCTACCGCACATACATGAGAATTTGTAGACTATGAATGATTTGGAAAGAATTGGCAATTGATCTTTGGCATCCAACCTCATGATTCTCTGTCATATTAACTTTTACACTGGGAAAGTTGTCCTTAGTTATTCTATTCAGCCGCCGTGCAATTATTGAGGCTGGTATGTCGCCTCTAAATGGTAAGTTCAGGAAAACCTGCTTGCCAGTATCCTCTCTAGTACGAATCTGCCGTGGTCTGATGTTGACATCAATGAACCGCTCTGGGTAGTTGTTCATTAGCAAAGTTTTCCTGAGGTAGCCCAGTTCTTCCTCAATCTTGTGTTCAGAGCAGATCTTCCTGATTCTGTTTGCTAGGTTGTTTACTAAGTTTATTTTGTGGGATTTTGGCACACTACTGTTGTAGTGAATGTATTGTCCGGTGAAAGTGGATTTTCTATGTATGGCCAGTGTCAAATCCTCGTTTGCTTCTCGAGTGAGTTTGATGTCAAGGAAGGGAAAACTGTTGTCTTTCTCTACCTCGAGAGTGAATTTGATGTCTTTATCGACTCCATTTGCTTGTTTGAGGATTTCGGAAGGGTCTGCTGCTTCTGAGATGAACAACAAGATATCATCTACATTTCTTTTGTAGAGTGCGCACTGGTCAATTATACCTTTTAGGCTCGTTTTTTCCAGGTGATACATGTATTCATCTGCCAGGAGGGGTGCGATGCAACTTCCCATAGCTACACCATTGATCTGGCGGTAGTATATCCCTTCGAATGTAAATTGCACGTTTTTAGTACATGCTAATATGAGGTCTTTGATGTCATTGGTGTCTATAGGGAAGTCAAAAAACTCATTTTTGATGAGGTCACACAAAATCTCCGTTGTCTTATCCAGTGGTATGTTTGTAAATAAGGATGAAACGTCAAGCGCGACCATTTTATTCTGTAAGATGTTCTTCCCCTTCAATTCATTTTCTAGTTCGTAGGAGTCCTTGATAGTTTTGGCTTTTATGATGTTCTGTATTGGTTCAAGTAGTTTGCAGAGAAATTTGGCTGGTTTATGTTGTGGAGCGTTGATTATTGACATAATGGACCGCATCGAGGGAGCTCCTGAAGCTGTCACGACTTTATGAGTTTTTGGTTTGCCGGACAATCTTGCGGTGTTTGTTCCGACGGATTTTGCCTTTTGGATGTCTTCTGTGAGTTTTGATCTGATCTCGGAGTCAGCCGTCGATGTTAAAACGTGTTTTTCCATCTTTTTCAAAATTACATTAATTCTTCATTCGATGTTTGTTGAATCATCTTTCTGTATGATGTCATGCCTCAATTTAGATTGATCATTTATTATATCCTTTATGGACTTCCTATAAGCGTCGGCTTCAAGTATAACAATTCCTGATCCTTTGTCGGATGTGGCAAGTAGTATTAATTTGTCTGATTTGGGTTTTCCGAGTTCGTCTATGTGCTGTTTTGTGAGGATTTGGCTGCCTTTGAATTCCTTCTTGTATTGTTCTAGTGCGCTTACTATCTCAGCTTTTAGTCCTTGTCCATTGAATGCATGTCGGACAGTGTCTTTCGTTAATTCATTGTAGAAATTTTCCGTTCCAGTCTGAATGTCAATAATGTCACGTTCACTTAGGTTTTTCTTGACTTCGTAGAATTTGAGAAGATCACTTTTGAATAATTGTGAATAAAAGCGTCTGGGTTCGTAGGAAATTTTGATTGCGTAGGAAATTTGTTCAGGTCCTCAAACAAGCAAATGGAGTCGATCCAGACATCAAATTCACTCTCGAGGTAGAGAAAGACGACAGTTTTCCCTTCCTTGACATCAAACTCACTCGAGAAGCAAACGAGGATTTGACACTGGCCATACATAGAAAATCCACTTTCACCGGACAATACATTCACTACAACAGCAGTGTGCCAAAATCCCACAAAAGAAACTTAGTAAACAACCTAGCAAACAGAATCAGGAAGATCTGCTCTGAACACAAGATTGAGGAAGAACTGGGCTACCTCAGGAAAATTTTGCTAATGAACAACTACCCAGAGCGTTTCATTGATGTCAACATCAGACCACGGCAGATTCGTACTAGAGAGGATACCGTCAAGCAGGTTTTCCTAAACCTACCATTTAGAGGCGACGTACCAGCCTCAATAATTGCACGGCGGCTGAATAGAATAACTAAGGACGACTTTCCTAGTGTTAAAGTTAATATGACATTTAGTACACAGAGAATCATGAGGTTGGATGCCAAAGATCAATTGCCAATTCTCTCCAAATCATTCATAGTCTACAAATTCTCATGTATGTGCGGTAGCACATATATCGGACGTACGAAGAAGCAATTGATAAGCAGAATCCAGCAACATTTGCCACAGAAATTGATTAACAAAGGTTTGGCACCGTCAGGAAAATCAGCTATTTCCGATCATATATTGGCAACGGGGCACCCTGTCAATTCGACCAATTTCACAAATCTACATAAAGCAAAATCAGAAAAATTATTATTTATCTACGAAGCCCTTTACATAAAACAACAAGCACCTGACCTTAATATTCAAAAGTTTCATCAACATGATATTCTTATCGACTGGCCAAGAATAACAAAATTCAACAACAATCTACTAGTATCCAGCCAAGAACAAACAGGCCCTCGACTAGAATCAACAAACATACAATCGGATTGTCAACAAACTGAAGTGGAAATAACAGAGGCGCATACGGTGACAGAAGTTTCCAAACAATATGAGCGTTTAACACTGTAATCCACACTGGCGCTGTTACCATGTGGAAATTATAAATTTGCGCAACAAGGTGAAACAATCAACTACACTGGGAAAAATAGCACTCGTACATGTAACAGTGAACAATGCGCACAAATGGTTAATTCTCAAGCCATCAAAACAATAATGACCAGATCTCAGATATCACTTTGCAATACTGCGAGAATGACCTTTACATGCAAACACAAATACAAACGCATACACACTTACCAACCAGCCAAAACAAGAAACAGAAGTAAAAACGAGTCAGATTTGTTACCACTAGCATAATCAATTGAAAACCCAAAATGTATAAATATTTATAATTGTATAAGAGATGATTAGTATTCACAAAATAAATGGCCTTTATCCACTTATTTTTAATGTGTTCTTTGTTCCTATTTTTAAATATACTGTGTAAGATTAAAAAGGCATGGAACTTATAGATATATATATATATGGACTTAATTGACTCTAATCTTTTGCACCCTTCACTAGAAAAGTGATACATTCTTTTATTAAAATTGGATAAATGTGAAGTTATAGACGAATACAAAATTGTTTGGCTGTTGATAGTGTCGTAAATTACATTTATTGATAATAATGATGCCCGTCCATGTATGTTACGAGAGAATATCATTGTACATAAAGAATATTGTTGCATATATATTTTTATATATGTATATATGTATGTGTCTATATGAAAAGCCTGCTTACCTGCACACCCACACGCTAACTAACTCGCATATTAACAGCTGACTAGCCGCGTACCACTCAAACAACTGCTGAAAATCTTTAAATCAAGCTTGCGAGCTTGAAGTAAACACCAATCCCATTGTATTTAACCAGTTGTCGAACAACATAGCAAAACTACCGCCAGTCTTAACGCACTGACGCGTTTCGTCCTTTCATGATCATCATCAGGGTATGACGGAAAAATGACTAGCGTGGATCAAACTGCAATGATAATATATGCAAAGCAAAATAAGATACGCGGCTCTCACCTCTAGTAGCATCGCATTCATTGAACTTGCGTGGAAATGCCGGCTGCACAATTTCTATGCAGTCACGAACAGTAAATTTTTGCAGCTTTGCCACATATGTATAGATAGTACAATTGAACAATCAATTATTACGCGGACGGCGGTAACAATTATTTAAATCACGTTTGCGAGCTTGAAGTAAACACCAATCCCATTTTTTTAACCAGTCGTTGAACAACATAGCAAAACTACCGCCAGTCGCACGCACTTACCCGTTTCGACCTTCCATGCACATCATCAGAACACGAAGTCAAACTGCTGAAAATGAACTTGAATATGACTAATATATTGGGCCAATTTTTGCTCAAACAATGAAATAGAACCATGTCGAAAATATATTTAAAACTTTACGAGTTCATAATATATTTCGTAATGAATGACCTCTTTATTCACAGTAAATTTAATTTTAATTATTTATTTGCATTTGTTCCTTTAGACAAACATAAAGATATATAAGTCTGGTAAAAACCACACACATCATATGATATCAGGTGCAATCCATCTAATAGACCGCAGTTTCTTTGTAATTGGAAAACTTATATATACTTCCATGGACTAGTGCTAATTTAAATTTTTGGTTGCAAGTGATAGCAAACTGTCCCACCAGGAACATCAATTGGTATAATATTGAGAATTGTAGACAAAGTGCGAGTCCTGCTTCGGATTGGATGAGTTTCATTACTAGCAACAGCCCCAGCTAAAACAGTGAAAATTCTTAATGAAGAAGAATCCTTGGTCTATTACATGAATTGAATTCGCTTTCTGATGCGACTGTTAGTTTGTATCAGTGATGTATGAATGTCTATAGGCGTGTGTAATATTTCAAAATATTTCAATTTGTTGGTAGTGTACCAAACTTTTTATTTTAAGATTTCTGTATGAACTTCACCCATCCTATTCTATGTAACAGAATCCAAATAGATGTATGCTACATAATACAATAATTCTGACATTATATATATATATATATATATATATATATATATATATATATATATATATATGCGTGTGTGTGCATGCGTGTTTGTTTGTGTAACCAACAATCAGACAGATTCTTGTAAAGGCACAAAACAAAATTAATTAGTTCGAAGATAAATTGTATATTGTATGGTATAATAAAAAGTTTATTATCTTTATAAAATAGTCCAGAAAACAGATTCATTTTTAAAAAAATTGTCTTTTTACCCAAGAATTACAACACATTCAATATAACATGCTTGCATCCAGTCAAAATTAACGTTTAAAAGTGAAGATTTATAACAAACGAAAATACTTCTATAAAAATGGACAAATTAGCGAAAATTACGTTTATTCATACTTTAGCATTATGAACATCAGTATACGTACCTTTCAAACTGAAAATAGTGCTTTTTATGTACAAGAATAAAAGTGACCCTAAATAAGACCAAAGTAAATTGCATCTTAGCTGTGGTCGTGCTATATAATTCGCTTCCGAAATTGACGTCATTTACGTCAAGTTTAAATCGAACTATGGGGAGGAGTCTTGATGTCATTTCTTCAGTGTGCTCTGATGTTGTTCTTGTCATGCCGCTTTGTTTTCATGCTCTGCCGTATTCGTTGACTTTTGACATGATGATGGCTCTTGTTCATGACAATTGTCACATCCTGCTTTAATTATTGTCCAAATCTATAACTTCAATGCAGGCTTTATGCATTTATTGGGCATTGGTTAGTGATTTCCGCTATAATAAATCAAAAAGAACTTCAAGACGCCATTAATTATCGGGTGGGGTCCGATATACTTTGGCTACAACCTCGACTGACATAGACTTGCATATTTTTTTACTAAAGACTACGAAATATACACTAGCGTTTGGCGTTCTCTGGTTGGTTGTTGACGTATACTGTTTAGAACGCGCCATAGTTGTTGTGTAACTTCCGCCAATAGTGGTTAAACACTAATACCAAAACCGATCATTAAATCTGCCGGTAGTTGCGGACTGTGACCAAATGTGACCTTTGCAATTGATCCTTTTATGCTATCGCGATAACTTGATCGCATACCGATTGGTACTGATGCGACCGCGGAAAGCCACTTGGAATATTCGCGAGACGCACATAGCACCGCCTTTAACTCGTGATGTGCGCATTCCCCTATAACATTACATTTAACATTGAAAGCTGTATTTCTTCACACATGGACTCCCAGGAATTGTAAGTTATTTTTGAAAATACGTTTCAGTAAATTTGCACCTCCATCGGTTACTACTAATTGTAGTACTCCAAAACTTGTCAACAAGTGTTTCAAAAATGCAAGAATAATGACCAATTATTGGTATTACTTCAAGTCATCTTGTATGTCATCTATTTATGGTTATGCCATAATGGAAGACAAGTTCTTTAGGGAGGGAAATATTATCAACACGGATAAATCTAAAACGAGCGTTAGGCAGCTCGAAACAGCCAAATTCTGAATGAGTATAATGATAGACTGTTGAGATTTGGCATAGTTGGCATGCTTTAATTGATTCGGTAACATCATGTCGAGTGCTTGGCCAAAAGTAACGTTTTGTTAACAAAATTATTGTATCATATACGCCTGGATGTTTCAGATTGTATTATTCATCACATATCGGGCCGTGACAGTCTGGTCGGAGCCAATTTTTACTGCCCTACCCCCAATAGTGTATACGATGACGTCTGAATTGCCTAGCTTGAACTTTGTTAATTGGGTTCGGATACCCTCGTCGCCAAATGTGATTTCTTTACCTGTCTGTTGTTTCGTGTGAATATCGGGCCATAGAGACAAGTTGGCATCTGGAAGAACCATTACTTTTATTTCAATGCAAGATAAACAATCAGCCATCAAATTATACTTACCTTTCACATGACTAACGCTGAAGCTAAACTCACTAATCGGATCATTTGCCGAATTACTTTTTTTGGATAATTCTGTGAAACTTTCTGTAAGGCCTGCCTTAACGACACGTCGATATTACTATGAAGTGGTTAAACAGGAGATATCGTTCAAAGTGGAGGCAGGAGTCATGCCGAGCCGGTAATACTCTTTCCATTGCCGAGTATTTCGTTTCCGCGGCTTTCAACCTTCTGTAATGACATGCAATGTTGTGCATTTTACCATCGGCTACTTGTTCCAGTGCAGCGCCAAAGGCTACATCGGATGCATCGTTGGAACATTTCAATTATGCATTTGACTGAACGGCATTAGTTGTTTTATGTTTCGAAAGCAGACATTTTATTTGTTCAAACATTGGCTGGTCGTTTTTTGTCCTAGCGCAGACGCGACTTGTACCTAATCGACTTCACACTCTTGAAGATGTCTTGTTAGCTGTGTCTATGGTTGCTCCATTATTTGAATAAAGAACCTGTACTAATTTAGCATGTCAAGACAGCGACACAATTGTTTTGTATTTGTCGGTGTGGGAATCTATCTTATAGCACTGACTTTGTCTTCCAGGATATTGATAATGCCATGTCTGATCGATTACCCTAGGAATTTCACTTTTTTGTGCCCTTACGCATTATTTCATCTTTAACACGAGAAAAAAGAGTAATACGAGCGAGGGTCTTTTTGATGTCTGTTAAGTGCTGTCATGTAAGCTTATCGCTTTGCCATATGTTGCCTGTCATTTCACATTGTTGATAAGTTATTTTATGTCTTACTGGTAACATCAAAGGGCGTAGAGATTACAGTAATAATCACTAATTTATTTCTACAGTTCGTTACATTTTCAATAATGGCAATAAATATAGTATGTGTTCAGCTCCTGTTGATTTAATTTGTTGCCAGTCCGTCGGAGGTTTCATGACGCTGGTCCAACAGATGGTCGTGCTTGTATGGATACCAGAAAATTGTTATTGTCTGCAAAGTGTGGCCCGTCGCTTGAAGTATCAAATTGTCGGAAAATATGTATTCTCAGGTCCGGTGCTTCTTGTTAGAAATATAGGACTTCGTATGCACCGAATAAGTTATCTGTCTTTTATGTCTAATTGAGAATGTGGTTAAATTGATTCTTTGGCTTGCTTCAAAATTATGCTGCGATGTTTCTGATCGTCTCATTCGTGGTAGGTCTTTTATAAATAGTCTTTTGTGGTGAATGTTGGCCACTTTTGTTGATAACGTATCATTTCTACGTCCAAAATAATTGCCGTTGCATATACATATGAATTTCTAGATAAATGACAATTGCTTTGGACATTAAGCTTTATGACTCACCGTGTGTTGACAACGATGTTACTTCCAAATTAGGAAAATTGTCCTTCGTAGTTTGAATTAACCGTCGCACAGTTATTCTGGCTAATAAGTTCCCTTTAAATGGAGAGCTCAGGATGACATATTGTTGGTATATTTTGTGACATCCTTTGGACATGGTGTGGTTTTCATTTCTTTAAACTGTTACTTGTGGTTTTGCGTTACAAACGCTTTTTTTCTGGTAACTTTACTAGGTGTTTTCTTATAATTCTTTTGAAAACTTTTTTCACATTGATGCTGTATTGTTTTCAGAGAAATCTATAACTTTATATTTATTCTGGTTTAAAAACTTAGCCATTAAATTTGCCATGCGAATCTCAGCAAACAGTAAGGCAACATCAGGTGTAAACTTTGTTTGATCCGATTAGTTCATTTGCTAGCTCGAACCAGTCATTGATGATGTACATTTTTACATAGCATTTTTTATTGTCTGTAGTATGGTGTGTCGGAACTTTGATGGTTTGTGCTGCGGTGCGTTGAAGATTCACATAAATAGTCCGGAATTGCGCTCACAACAAGAGTACTTGGTTAGATTTTAGACAGGTCTATACCGGAATAATTATAAAGTAAAGAGTCAGGCAATGGAACTTGTATGCGTTCTGGCATTGTACTCCTCTTTTCATTTTGTTGTTTCTATCCGCATTCCCAGTTTTGTCGTAAAGGCATTTTCTGTGTATTTCCTTCTTAATTTCAAAATTTTAAAGCAGGAAATAGATTTGTCTTTCGCTATTATTTGAGTTTGAATTTGGTGTCTAGATTGCTTTATCGTCTTGCGTCACAGCTTTAGTATAGTAGAATGATTCTAGGATATGAAAAAATGGATCATGCGCATATTTTGCCAAATTGTGCACTAGTGAATTTTATTTTTATTGCGTATGTCAGCCAGGAGAGGTATAATGAATGTAACCTTTTAAGGTTTCATTATACAATTGTCAGCAAATTCACCCTTAAAAGATTACTTATATGTCCTTTGTGCACGTTTCTATTAGATCCTTGAAGTCATTAATGTTTTAAGAAAAATCTCGAGTTTTATTTTTATTCTGGTAAAAATGGCCTTTAAATTTGCCTTCGGCATGTCACCAAATAGTGATCCAACATTAAGTGTGAACCCTTTTTTACCATGGGTTGCTGATCCGTTTAGTCTATTTACTAGCTCGAATGAGCCCTTAATGGTGTGCGTTTTGTATTACATTTCCTATTGATTTTAGTATGATGTCTCGTAACTCTGATGGTTTGTGTTGCGGTGCGTTCATGATTCAAATAAATAGTCCAGAATTTGCTCTTAATGAGAGTAATTTTTCAGATTTTAGACAGAGCTATACTTGAAGCATTATAAAGAAAAAAACGTTAAGCATTTGAAATTGTATGTATCATAGTGATATCCACGTCTTTTCCTTTTGTCGTTTTTATCCGCTTTCCGAGGTTTTTAATCAGTAGATGAAACTTGCACTAAACATTTATTTAACGACATTGATTTCTCGGCTTCAAATAAACTTTAAAGTAAATAAAACTTGGCTGGAGTAATAGTTCTTCAATTTTCAATTTTGATGAACTTTCGCAAACATTTAAATTCATTGTGTTGGTACCGTGTACCGACTTGACAACCATAGAGTTGGTACAACGTATCCATTTGGAAACCATCATTTTGGCATCAGGTACCGACAAAAAAATCATAGTGTTAGTAATACAATTAAACAAGTATTGATTGTGCGGATGGTGGTAGCAATTCTTTAAATCAAGTTTGCGAGCTTGAATTAACCTATTTATTTAACCAGTCGTCGGTCAGTATGACAAAAGAAAAGTGTTCGTACACTTTACATGCTCGGTATATATTATAAACATTGAGCTGTTTTTGTAGTCGCCTTGTTGAAGATTATATGAAGTTAATTCTACTACTGCAAATTTACACTTTCGTATAGGAGATTTTACTGTCCAATTTTCGCACAAGCCTCGACCAAATATATAGTAGATGTAGTGCATAATACCGACTCCTAGTGATGAGTCGTCATTAAGCACGAAACGAATGTGCACGAGATTATACGTTCCGTTCATGCTCTCTTTTTTATTCTTCTTCTCATATTTGAACGAATTTACAAGTAACGCAACACCTGATTTACAATAATATTTTTGTTGCTGTTTTCGATTTTCTTTCAGTAGTTCCCCTTGATTCTTTTCTTAATATCATTTACAATTAATAATTTGCAACCACTTTTACATCTCCTTCCTCTAAAAGTTTATTTTTATATTATATCGATGCTTTTAAAAGGACAATTCCTTGCGACCTCGTTCAAATCGAGGAAACTTTTTTTCCAAATAGACAAATAAATTGATGTCTTCCTAATTCGTGAGGCTCATTTGATGGCATATTTAGATCCAGTTATTTTGTACTAGTTTTGCTTAAATTGAGATTATGAGACTCGCGTTTTAATTGTTGCTTGTTTCTAAATTTTTTTCTCAAAGACAAGACAAGAAGCTAATGTACGTACGCGGAGATTCTGTGAAAATTATCTATATATTTGTTAATGATCATCTGCTTTTCTTAACAAGATATATTTCTACATTCATTTGTTTTTTTTCCGGTAGGGTTTTTATCAATAAAAATGTCACCTGACATGCTACAGAAAATTTAGTTAAACCTCTTCGATCTCACTGTTATGATTCGAAAATTTGCTAACTCAGCTTGCGCAGTAATAGTTTCTAACGCCAGGACAAACAAAACGTGCGTTTTTGCTAATCGTTAGTTACCGCTGAAAGACGAGAACTTCTAATATCTAAATCCTTTCATGGCTGGTAAAAGCTATATGGCTTTTGTTTTTCGCTATTTTATACGCACGGAAATTTGCATATACATAACTAGCTATAGTTATGTGTGTGAAAAATTTTATATTTCCTAAAGGGTTTAACTATTCCCTCATGTAACTTTTTCTCCTGCTAATAATAGAGCTTAAATATATGAAAGTTTAATAGATTTATTCTAGCTTAATTATTAACCTTTTGGTTTAGCATCACTCAATTTAAAAAAAGAAAATTTTCGTTTAATTATATAAACGTTCATATCAATACCACTTACCCATGTAGCGTGGTGTCTGTTCTATAAAGACAGATTGGAGATGGTTAGTTAGAACTTTAGGGCTAAAGGGATTCCAAATAGGCCTCACATAAAGGAGAGGCTAATCAAGAAGTATTAGTTATTATATAACTGAAAATTGTGCGTAGTTTGCGGCAGAGCGGCTCAGTGGGTAGAAAACCAGATTCTGTAGCAGACGTGCCCAGTTTCAAGCCCTGTCCGCGGCAAATTCTGTAAAATACGTGATGATTTCTCAGTAAGGACAACATCGGTCTACTGGATGAATTGGCATTTCCACACTATACAATACTTAATTTATACTGAAAAATGTATTAACATAATGGGTCAGGTGTTTAAATCAAGTTTGCAATCTTTATTAAAATTAAGGACAATATTGTATTTGGATGCTAAACTATTGAATTTGAGAATTCGTTGGCTTTTTTTAAGTTTCATGCATAAATTGAAAATATCGATTTCTTATCTTCCGCTTCTATCTCCTTTCAATTCTTCTACTAGTAACCTTGCGTATGCCAAAGAATAAAAACTTTACTTTTTATTATTTTTATTTTGATTAAAGGTCGCTTCGCGTGCCGATTCATATGATCAAATCCGAATAGCGAGCGCAGAAAAAATCAATGGCATCCCTAATTCTACAGACTATGTTGCACCAGACTCCACAACTTCCAATTTTAATATATCCGATGTAAGTTGTGTTCTGCTATGATCTTTTACTTTTTCACTTATGTCTTACTCTTTAATAAATTCAGGAAGAAACATCAGTTTAAGTAATTTTTCTTAGAAATTACAGAGGTTACAATGGATAGGTCTAGCTAAGGTTTTAATTCTAAACAGCTGACTTGTATAATTCACGAAGTACAAAATCCGATATCTGCAAATCAAGCCCACTTTTGGTTCTACGTAGACTTGGAAGATGACCCATTGTATCTGTCCGCACCTACACAGGTTTGTTTATTAATGTTTGTGCTCCGTTTGGTTAAGGCATTTTTCAGCTGAGTGTCAAATGGAATCAATCAAGAGCAAAATTTACAGTTAGACCAGTTCTATACAGTCCCTCTTTGAGAATGTTTCACCATCGAACCTTGTTCTGGAACATAGATGGCATTAGTTTGAGCGTTGTTTAAGAATTTAAATTTCACAACCACCTCATCAGGCCACTGAAGCAACGCCGAAGGATGCCTGAAACCACAGGATTGGTAAGCCAGCCATCTTTAGGTCGGATACTTTTATTCGTGTTATCGGTGACTATCACGCCACCAGATATCCTAAAAAACAAGAGATGCCTAAATTGGTTAACATCTGTGCCTAACGCCAACCCGGGTTAAAAGAGAGACCAGGCGAATTCTGCCTTATTGACATAAGCTCCTTTAAAACCACCGTGCGGGAAATCTAGATCTCTGTTTTCGTATGTATGTATGTATGTATGTATGTATGTATGTATGTATGTATGTATGTATGTATGTATGTATATGTATGTATGTATGTATGTATGTATGTATGTATGTATGTATGTATGTATGTATGTATGTATGTATGTATGTATGTATGTATGTATGTATGTATGTATGTATGTATGTATGTATGTATGTATGCAGGTATGTATGTATGTATGTATGTATGTATGTATGTATGTATGTATGTATGTATGTATGTATGTATACATGTATGTATGTATGTATGTATGTATGTATGTATGTATGTATGTATGTATGTATGTATGTATGTATGTATATGTGTATGTATGTATGTATGTATGTATGTATGTATGTATGTATGTATGTATGTATGTATGTATGTATGTATGTATGTATGTATGTATGTAATTAAATAGGTATGTATGTATGTATGCGTGTGTGAATGTATGTATGTATGTATGTATGTATGTATGTATGTATGTATGTATGTATGAATGAATGAATGTATGTATGTGTGTATTTATGTATGTATGTATGAATGTATGTATGTATGTATTTATGTATGTATGTATGCATTTATGTATGTATGTATGTATGTATGTATGTATGTATGTATGTATGTATGTATGTATGTATGTATGTGTGTATGTATGTATGTATGTATGCATGTATGTATGTATGTATGTATGTATGTATGTATGTATGTATGTATGTACGTACGTATGTATGTATGTATGTATGTATGTATGTATGTATGTATGTATGTATGTATGTATGTATGTATGTATGTATGTATGTATGTATGCATGTATGTATGTATGTATGTATGTATGTATGTATGTATGTATGTATGTATGTATGTATGTATGTATGTATGTATGTATGTATGTATGTATGTATGTATGTATGTATGTATGTATGTATGTATGTATGTATGTATGTATGTATGTATGTATGTATGTATGTATGTATGTATATATGTATGCTAGTATGTATGTATGTATGTATGTATGTATGTATGTATGTATGTATGTATGTATATATGTATGTATGTATTTATGCATGTATGTATGTATGTATGTATGTATGTATGTATGTATGTATGTATGTATGTATGTATGTATTTATGCATGCATGTATGTATGTATGTATGTATGTATGTATATATATATATGTATGTATGTATGTATGTATGTGTGTTTGTATGTATGTATTTATGTATGTATTTATGTTTGTGTGTATGTATGTATGTGTGTGTATGTATGTCTGTTTGTATGTATGTATGCATGCATGTCTGTATGTATGTATGCATGTATGTATATTTATATATGTATGTATGTATGTATGTATGTATATATGTACGCATGCATTCATGAATGTATGTATGTAAGTATGCGGTTTGATCCTCGCTAATCAGTTTGCCGTCGTAATCTGGTGATGATCGTGGAATGTCGAAACGCGTCATTGCGTTGCGACTGGCGGTAGTTTTGTTATGTTGTTCGAAGACTGGTTAAATACAATGGGATTGGTGTTTATTTCAAGCTCGCAAACTTGATTTAAAGAATTGTTACCACCACCCGCGGAATCAATTATTGTTTAATTCATGATAGCTCGTTGTGCCAGTCTCAACGTTCATCCTACTGCATTTATTTAATGAATACACCTTCAATACGATTGCCTAGCATTTATATAATTAAATGAACATTGGTTCCGCGTGCGGTGATAACAATTACTGTTTAGTCAAGGTTGCGATATTAAAATAAAAACCTGACCTTTCATTTACATACATATGCCAATATGTATAGTGTGAAAAAGACATTTCATCCAGCAGACGTGGTTTGTCCTTATTGGGAACACATCACATGCTGTCTAGAATTTTCCGCAAACAGGGCTCGAACCCCGACACGTCTGCTTCGGAATTTGTTGCTCTAACCACATAAAAAATAGACTACACACGAAGCATTAGTTATTATAGAACTGAAAATTGGGTTCATTGTGCGGTAGAGTAGCTTAATGGTTAGAGCAACAGCTTCTGAAGCAGACGTGCCCAAGTTCGAGCCATGTCCGCGGCAAATTCTGGCCAGTACGTGATGAATTCCAAATAAGGACGAACCCGGTCTACTGGATGAATTTCCTTCTCCACACTATAGTGAATGCCTAACATGACTTTTGAATAACAGTTGTATATATGTGCTTACAATAATACTTTAGTGTCATTTCAAGCACAAATGTTTTGTTCAAATTAATGAATATGTAGTATGTGCAACTGACGGTAGCTTTTCTGTTGTCGGCGATTGATTACATCAAATAGAATTTGTGTTTATCGCATGTTCGCAAAATTTACTTGAGCATACATGATAGCAGTGGTAATATTAAAATATACTGCATTTGTCTGAATTATCGGTTAAACCACTTTCATGCATTCATAAGCATATTCGTTATTTAGATTTCACCAAATTTGTATTCTATACATAATAAGGTTATTGTATGTACTACGGAGGTTGTTGGCATTGTTAACTTAGGCCTATTTGATCACTTCAAAAAGAAACTGATTTCAAATAGCTTAACAACCGTTCTACACTACAAAGCTATATCAAATTACACCACATGATACCTTTTGATTATCTGTGTTCATCAAAAATGTGTGTCGGTAAACATTATGGTGGTAAAAAACTACAACGAGCACATACGAAAATATTGAGTGTTTAGCTATGCTTTTCAAATTGCAAACAGTATTTCGTATTGACACTGTTTGTAGCAGAGAACTAATATATGTGCAATTGTTTATTAGATGTTGTAAAACTAATAAAATAATATTTCAAATGGGATCACAAGAATAAACCAGTCAGCATGAACGGAAGGAATAACCTCATGTGCACATACAATTTGTGCTTACTGGCGATTCATCGTTAGAAACTGTATTAGGCCCAATGCCGACTATATATTTGGATGAGAAATGTGGGACAATTGGACAGTACACTCACCTAAACGAATGTGTATGCCAGCAGTAGCGGAGCTAACTTCATATGAAGCCATCGACAATGCGACTTCAATGCTAAATCACTTTATATAATATATACGCCGAGCCTGTAAAGGGTCCAACACTATGGCTGTAGCGCAGTACCTGATAACAACTCTATGGTTGCCGAGTTGGTACCCGATACCAACACTATTGTTTCCAAATAGGTTCATGATGCCAACCTGTGGTTGCCGAGTCAGTACATGGTACCAGCACAATGGATTTCAAGATATGCTAATCTTCACAAAATTGAGAATTACAACTACTTCTGAACACCAGTTACTCCACCAAATCCATACACTCAGGCCTCGATCGATATTAGTTATCACTTGTCACGGTAAACATAACGTAATTCAATTAACTATATGACATTTATGTGCTATATGTCGGGGAGAACTAATATATATGCAATTCTGTTCATATTCTTTACTTGGCTGTAATATCGACTGCAAATGTCCCTTGAATAATACTTCCCTGTCTAGGCACAGTGCGTTGAATGCATGTTATCAAAAAAACTAGCCCTATTGGGTGTTTTTTTGAACTGATCGTGCATTGCGTTAGGGCAAACGTCCGATGCAAGTATTTGCGCGTTTTCGTGTTCTTTCGTCACAATCTGAACGCGGTAGTCATTCAACAAATGAGGAACAAATAGCGTTTTAAAGTATGTATTAGGTGTTGCGAACCTAGTAACAAATTAGCTCAGTTGTGCCCAGAAGGATAAACCAAAGGCAGCATGAACGGAAAGTATAATCTCATTCACATTCGTTTCGTTCTTACTGGCGACTTATCAGTAGGAGCCGGTATTTCGCCCTTTAACCACTATATATTTGGTAGAAGAATGTGGAATAATAGGACGGTACAATCTCCTAGACGAATGTGTAAACCTGCAATAGTGAAGCTAACATCATATAGTCTACGACAATGCGACTTCAACGCCAACTCACACTATATAATATATATACCGAGTCTGTAAAGGATACTAACACTATGGCCATTGTGTTAGTAACTGATACCTTTTTTGAAATCGATGAGTACCGGATACTAACACCATGGTTTCCGAGTCGGTACATGATACCAACCTGATGGATATAAATTTATGCTAAAGTTCACCCAAATTTAGAATTACAACAATTTCCGAACACCTGTTACTCCAGTTAAACCAAACACTCTGGCCTTCATCGATATCAGTTATCACATTTCGCGGTAAGCATGACATCATTCAATTCAATATATTACAGTTAAATACTGTTTGTTGCGAAGAACTAATATATATGTAAGTATGTATTAGGTTTTGCGAACCTAGTAACAAATTAGTTCAGTTGTGACCAGAAGGATAAACCAAAGGCAGCATGAACGGAAAGTATAATCTCATGCACGAACCCTGGAAAATTTGGTTCTCAGTATGAGGGTGTGTCCACTGGCAAATTCTAAAATATAATTGAAAAGTTTCCATTAAGGAAGAAACCGGTCTACTGGATAAATCGCAGTTGCTACTTAATGCAATATTTATTTTCTACTGACAAAATATATATAATCAAAATCCTGCCATTAGAATTCAAATCAGTGTCATTTGCCCACTTGGCATGGTATCTGTTGTATAATGAGAGATCGGTGTTGGCTAGCTAAAACGTCAAGTATTTCGAGATCAAAATTAGATTCAACTTGAAAGAAAACCTAATCAGAAAAATAAGCTTAGATATAAGAACGAAGATTGATTCGCGGGTGGTGATAATACTGTTAATCAGATTGACTATTACTACTTACATATGTCAGTATAACGAGAATTGACAGTGTAGAGCAATTCATCCAGTAGACCGGTTTCGTCCTTATTGGGAACTCATCAAGTAACTGGCTAGAATTGGCCTTTTCTACACTATACACTTCTTAGTTTATACTGACATATGTAAGTAATTAATGGGTCAGGTGTTTATATCAAGACCGCAACCTTGATTATAATAATTGTTATCACCACCCGCGCAACCAATGTTCGTTTAATTATATAAATGTTCATTTCAATACCACTTCCCCATGTAATGTGGTGTCTGTTCAGTAATGACGGATTGGGCATGGTTAGTTGGAACTTTGGGTCTAAATGGATGCCATATGAGCTCCACCTAAAAGGAAAAATAGACTAACCGAGTTACATTAGTTAGTATATAACTGAAAATTGTGTGCAGTGTAGTGTGCGGCAGGATGGCTCAGTGGTTAGAGCACCAGATTCCGAAGCAGACGTGCCCAGGTTCGTATCCCGTCCGCGGCAAATTCTGGCCAGTACTTGATGAGTTCCCAATAAGGACGAAACCGGTCTACTGGATGAATTGCCTTTTCTACACTATACAATTCTTAGTTTATACTGACATATGTAAGTAATTAATGGGTAAGCTTGTATATTATCTGAAATTGCGTAAAATTCGTGGCACTGGTGGCGCAGTGAATAAAGCAACAGACTCCGAAGCGAATGTGCCCCGGTTGGAGTCCCGTCCACGCCAAGTTTTGGGAAGTATTTGGAGAGTTCCCAATAAGGATGAAATCAGTCTACCAAAAAGAAACGCCTTTGTTATCTGATGTAGTGTTATTTTGAAATTGGCTTTGTTTAATTATATATATATATATATATATATATATATATATATATATATATATATATATATATATGCGGGTGTGTGTGTATTTATAGTGTAACGACACAAATTAATGGCCGACATATTGCGTAAATTAAATTCAATTTTATTTACGTTGCACCAATGAGAAAAAAGCGAAACTTGCCATTTTAACCAATAGTGTGCAAGTAGGCATGGCATGCTATTTAAGCACGGCAATTTACCATGCAAGTCAGTTGTGGCATTTGCATTCTACCTGCTTCACGCGTGTGCGTTCTGTCGGCTGTCAATACCTACGCTGGTGATTTGATAGTTTCACCAACAACTAACTACATCCGTGACTCATCTTGTTGCGGTATACCGGAGAGACGAGCCAATTAAGTGCAGAACCTGCAGGACGCTATCCACAACGTGATTACAGCTCAACCACGGGAGCGACAACTCAACCAGAGTCCACCCAAGGCTCTAGGACATCTTCAAACTCTGAAGACTTCAAGAGAACGCATTACCAGGCCCTCTTAAGGGCCTCCATATCAGTAACTAATCTCTATTCAGAGCACCTTAACCGAGTTTGTAACGTCGTACGGCATTTACTTGAAGCCGGTTCGTTTACAATAGTTTCTTGTTTCACCATTTAAAAAAAAATATAAGTAAACAGAACCGTAATCTTGTTAATAAATCTTAGTTCTACCAGTATCTATAGCCATTATTCTGGATTCGTTAATATTTTCGCTCATCTAATCCAAAATTTAAATTTGTAGTAATCAATTCACTCTTAGCTATGTCTGCCCTTATTTTGCATCGTTTACAAATAACTGTATTAAAACCATTTATCAACAGAGCTCACGCTTAACGTTGACGATACTTCCATTGTCGTTAAAAAGAATGAAGATACAAATGCACTGCTACATCAAATAAACAAGGTAAACCTAGCAATCAAGTTTACACTAGAAGAAGAAAAAGACAGATATCTATCCTTTTTAGATGTAGGAATATCGAAAGATTAACTAGGTACCATCTCAAGGTCGGTTAACATATATATCCATTATTCTAGTAGTGTACCAATGGCGTACAAAAGGAACCAAATAATCAATTTGGGCGCACGTGTACGCAGGATTTGTTCACCGAAGAACATTGAATTCAGACTAAACCTGCTTCGTGAAACGCTGAGGAATAATGGCTATCCCAACTGTTTTATTAAATGTAATTTGGGGCAACGCAATAAAATCGTGACTAAGTTGGAGGAAAATAAAATAACTCACATATTAACGCTAAGTGTTCCCTTTGGAGGTGTTCTTCCAGCTGAGATCTTTAAAAGAAAAGTAATTCAGGCAAATAAAGCTCAGTTTCCGTGAATACAGGTGAATTGTGTGCAACACAACAAACCTTATGCAAACTTATCTGTATACAAATTTCAGTGTACCTGCAACGCTCAGTACATCGGCAGATCAAAAAAGGCCTCAAAAATAAAATACATCAGCATCTCTCTCAAAAATGATTAAACAGATATGCAGCTCCTGCATAAAAATCAGCAATTTGTGAACATATTCTACTCTCAGGTCATGTTGTTTGTAGTAATAACTTTTCAGTTCTGTAAAAGGAAAAATCGGAAAAAATACTTCTGGATTTGCAATTAATACACATGAGATCTGCTTAAGCGTTCACAAAGTAATTTAAAAAGAAATCAAATTGGACTGGAAAGAAAGCATAACAAACAGGCCGTCAAAATTAATCTGTACCGCAAAATACGATACACCCATTAATTGCGAACACTATCACAATGAAAGTGATGACTCACCACACGGCGTTGCGAAAATGAATTTGTCTAAATTGCGCAAAACAAAGACAAACGTAGTTAAGAGGGGCGTGGTTACGACAAATGTACAGCTTGGATTGGATGAACGAAAATATTAACGAATCCAGAATAATGGCTGTAGATATTGGTAGAAATAAGATTTATTAATAAATGTTATTCCATGGATTAGGTTCTTTTTCTCCTATATTTATATATATATATATATATATATATATATATATATATATATATATATATATATGCATTATAATATTATATATATGAAATATCTTCCATTGTATTCTTTGGTAAGTAATCATTAATTATTTAGTTGGAATTAAAACACGCTCAGTTAATAGATTAAAAGGAATTTATTTATAAATGTTTATTGTGAGGTCTTGATAAAAACTTATTCATTAGGCTTAAATACGAAAACACCTAAATTTCACTTCGAATAATTTTTTTTTAAATGAATAAGTGTAAGTTTTTTATTATTATATTTTACCTCACATGTGTAGATAGTTTGAGTTTTGTATTGGTGAGTTGCCAATGTTTAAATGAATATTGATGGCGCTAGCGGTGATAGAAATTAATTAAATCAAGGTTGCGATCTTGATATAAACACCCGTCCCATTATGTATATGCATTTGTCAGTATAAACAAAGCATTGTATAGTGTTGGAAAGGCAATTCGTCCAGTAGACCGGTTTCGTCCTAATTGGGAACTCATCAAGTATTTTTCCACGGCAAATTCTTGACTGTACTCGATGAGTTCCCAATAAGGACTTAAACCGATCTACTGGTTTAATTACCTATTCTACATTGTACATTTCTTAGTTTATACAGACAAATGTATTTTCATAATTGGACAGGTATTTATATCAAGATCGGACCCTTGATTTTATTGATATTTATTTGATGTATTTCTTTAGATCACTTGTTTTCTAGATGTACGGTATCTAGTACTCATTTAGTGTCAGTTAGTTGCCTGTCTATCCACCCACCAGTTGTTGTTGTATGTTGCCCATCGTCTGTCTGCGGAGATTACACACAGTTTATTTCCGTGCAGAGTGGTTGTGTTTTGACTATTATAAAACTTTTGGTTCTGATCAAGCACTTGGACTTTTCGTGTCTTTTCTTTTTCCCATATGATTTTGTGTTGCTAATGTTTAATTTAATGATGTTTTAATAGATGAAGTTTTTTGTGCTTGAGGAATCACGTATTGCGTTCATTTATTCGCGGCCAGTCAGTTGTTATATTGTGTTTATGAAATTTTTGAACATTCATCAAGGATTCTGGCTACTTGACTTTTTTCGGATCTCGCATTTTCGTGGATGGAGAAGTTAGTTTTGCTAAATTAGTGAACTATTTGTAGTATATGACCATTAATAGTTAATTAAGCCGAAAGTGCTCCGCTTTTACTTATTTGACGGGTTTTTATGGATGCTATTGATTAGCTGCCTCTTATTTTTGTTCCACGTTTCACCACATGGTATATTTGCTAATTCAATGTAAGTGTCAATTTTCTCTTCATTCGCCTGAGATCACTCGCGCCACAGACACTTTTTCGCCTAGTTTTCACATTTTCCTTTGATTGCATAGCCTGGCACATGGTATCGGCAGTTGATTTTAGGAACAAAATTAATCGCAACTCAGAATTTCTTTCAGTTTGTTTTTCTGAATTTTAATTATTTGACTGGTAAAATAAATTTTAGCGACTGTTTGAGTAGCATACAAGCTATACTGTTCACTGAAATGACCTATATTGCTAATTCAAAGTGTGCTTCATAGAATTGCATATTTCCATTTGGGAATATTCAACGTTCTATAGTACTCGCTTCCAACGTTAACCTCATGTATGTACTTTTATTTCGCGACTTTTTATTTGAAAAATTATATTATTCTTGAATACACGCACGTCAAATGTCCAGTACATATGAAATTTTGATTAATTTATATCCAACTTTGTTTAGGTTAGAGGTTTTAATTACGGCTTAATATATATATAGTATATATATATATATATATATATATATATATATATGGTATATATGTGTGTATGTGTGTGTGTGTGTGTGTGTGTGTGCATTTATAGGGATAAATGGGGGTAAAAGAGATATTTACTTGTTGCTTGGCGTCAATTATTTAACATTTCACTTATAAATAGTAGATAAAAAACAGCTTTATTCATTGTCACATCAATTTAAATTTATTTATTCGTTGCGTTATTTCGAATAGTAAAGCGTTAGCTGGTCTAACGCTCATATAACCGTTTGCATGTTAGAATATTTCAATATTTTCTAGAAATGCTCTGGATAAATTTATTGCTATCATATATAACGTTTGTAAAACCGAAAGGTTGAACAACGTTGAAAGGTGCTTGAGCAAGAGTATGAAATGTAGACTACTTAAAATCTTGCATAATTGTGCAGCATACTTTGATCTACCTCTAAAGTTGCAAGTATGTATTAGGTGTTGCGAACCTAGTAACAAATTAGTTCAGTTGTGACCAGAAGGATAAACCAAGGACAGCATGAATGTAAAGTATAATTTCATGCACATTCGTTTCGTGCTTACCGGCCTATTATCCTACATTCTTGACCAAAATATATAGTGGTTAAAGGGCGTAATACCGGCTCCTACTGATGAGTCGCCAGTAAGCACGAAACGAATGTGCATGAGATTATACTTTCCGTTCATGCTGCTTTTGGTTTATCGTTCTGGTCACAACTGAACTAATTTGTTACTAGGTTCGCAACACCTAATACATATATGCATATATATTAGCTCTTCGCAACAAACAGTATTTAACTGTTATATCTCTAAAGTTAACAACTTTCATTAAGTTGAAATCAAAATTCTTCTTCAGTGTTCGGCTATCAAAATAATTTGCTGCAAATTCTCATTTGAAAGATTATAAAGTAAAGAAGAGTATTCTCGAAGAAAAGCGGCCATAATCCAGCTTGTTATTGAATGTTTTTTCTTCTCATAAAATATTTGTCATATTGAGGGCATAGGTATTATAAAAGAATATATATATATATATATATATATATATATATATATGTGTATGAGTGTTTTTGCATTTATTCTGTAGTAGTAATTAAAGTCATCAAATTTAATTATGTATTAATTTTTTGCGCACCTAGAAACAAATAAATTCAAGTATAACCAAGAGAATAAACCAAAGACAGCGTGAACGGAAGGTATAACCTATTATACACATTCATTTTGTGCTTTCTAGCGATTCACCAGTAGCAGCCGGTATTACACCCTATATCCACTATATTTATTTTGGTGTGGAATGTGTGAAAATTGGAAGGTACAAATTCATAAGGAAGAAAAACATTGAGTAATTGAACGACATCAATGAATTAAAATATTATTTCTACCAGTATCTACAGCCAGTATTCTAGATTTTTTTGCTTTTTCCTTTCGTTCATTCATGACGATTGATTGTTCGTAACCATTCATATCTTAACCATGTGTACCTTTAATTACCGAAGTGCTGATTTCTTTATCGTAAAACGATACACTGTGTTATCACTTTCATTTTAAATAGGTCATTTTTAAGACACGTTAATTATGAGGCTTGTTTGTGATATTTATATTTCAATCTAGTTTGACTTCTTTTTATATTATTTTTTGCTTATTTAAGCAAGGATTAAGCTAATTAATTGTGATAGGTATTGCGCCTTGTATGACATGGAAAAATGATTTCTCATAATCTTTCAATGTGGGAATAACGAAAGATGGAAAAGAAACCATCTCAAGGTCGGCTCATAAAAAATTAAGTTGAGCTGAGCTGGATATTTATTATTCCATTTCGGTACGAAAGACTTGCAGAGGGAACATTTTCTATTCGATTTGAGCCCACGAATAAACAGGATTTGTTCACCTAAGAAAATTGAATTAGAGAAATACCGGCTTCGCGAAACGTTGAGGGAGAATAGTTATCCAGATTAGCTTATCACATACTATTTTAAGCAAAGTAATTCAATCGAAATCATTTGAAATGCAAAATAAATCAGAATTTGCACATAGAAAGTGATCTTCCTGCTGGCATTTTCAAAATGAATGCGATTCGAGCGACATAAGTCTAGGTTATGTCGATTCACGCGAAAGTATTGTTAAAAACGACAAAAATTTGTTCGTATTAATGAAAATGGCTGTCTCTCTGTGACGTTTATACCATCATACGTATACAACTTTCGATATACCTGCAGCGCACCACACTTCTGCAGGTCAAAAGGGGCTCGAATCAAGTCTAAACCAACATCTTGCACAAAATTTTTTAAAACAAGTTATATCTTTTGCACAAAAGTTAGCCGTTTGTGAACATATATTACTCAGAGGTCTCTGTGTTGTTATTAATAACCTTTTTGGTTTACAAAAGGTAAATTAATTGTAAAATTTTTGATTTCCAAAATTATTGCAACTAAAAAAATTTCTCTTTTCCTATATATGCAAAAGGTAATAAAGGATGAGTTAGACTAGATTAGGATAGAAAGTTCATCAACCTGGCTTCGATGGTAACAGGCGTGTCTCAAAAGGTGGCACATTTAAAATGAAATCGACCACATTTCGTGTAATTTTGAGATAAAGAATACTTCTGCACTGCAACACTTTAAGTTAGACTTGGCTAAGATGTGCTTGACTACATCGAATCTACGATTACGATTGGATGACAAAACCGACTAACGAGCCCAGTATATTGGCTGTAGATACTGGATTGAATTCTGTTAATTACTACAGGCTTTGCCATTGCCCAATGCTTTTCTTTCTCATATTTGCATTTTTCGAACAAAATTTAAAAGATTGCGGATTGCTTTAAAATCGCATTTTTGTTTATATTTGTGCCGAAATATAAAGATATTATATGCTTAAACAATAAATGCTTGCGCAAGCGGTGGGAACAATTCTTTAAATTAAATTTGCGAGCTTCAAATAAGCACCAATCCCATTGAATTTAACCAGTCGTCGCAGAGTGCGTGCGACTGGCGGTAGTTTTGTTATGTTGTTCGACGATTGGTTAAATACAATTGGGATTGATATTATATGCTTTCTATATTAGTTCTCCATAATCAAGAATATGTAAAATTTATGTTTCACCAAACTATCATTGGTTGCACAGTCTTTGCGAAGTGGCAGGATTTCTGACCATTTTTTATTCTCAGTTTATCTTGAATATCATAATTCTGGTACTCTTTGCAGGCTCGGTTTATATTATTTATACTGGATTGACCTTGGAGTCACAGACCTAAGGACTCTATATAAAGTTAACTCTATTAATGCTGTAATACACAGAAATTTATGAGGTTGTACCATCGAACAGGCCAAACATTTTTGCGCAAATTTAAAACGGGTTGAGTTTATATTAACAAATTAGTCTAATTTTCCGAAATTTCTTGACTAACTATATAGTGGACATAGGACGTAATACCGGCTCCCACTGACGAATCGCCAGTAAGCACGAAACTAATGTGCACATGCGATTATACCTTCCGTTAATGCTGATATTGGCTTATCCTTCTGGTCCTATTTGAACTTATTTGTTGCTGTGTGCGCAACACCTAATTCATCAATTGCATATATATTTGGTCACCACAACGAACAGTATCTAAGTTTTTAATGTCGGCTTATAATGAGGAGTCTCCATTTAACATTAACGAATGTGCACATGCGATTATACCTTCCGTCACATGCTGGCTTTGAATGACATTCTGGTCATATTTTAATTAAATTGTTACCCAATGCGCATTATGTAATGAATTGTAGCGATCTAGTAGATGGATTGCCTTCCGAACTATGATACGTTTTACATACGTAAACATAATTTATTCATCACCTTATCTAACTTTAATTGTTTATTCGTCCAAGCTAGTTCGCTTTTTCGTATTGTTTTTAATTTACCAGTGGTACAGAATTCAGATGCAGTCAAAAATATTTTGAGTTACATTTAGAAACTTTGTCCACTGGCTAAATGTAACTTAATGACAGTTTACGTACGAATAATTATTTCCTATTATATAAATATCTGACTTGAGACAATGAAATTGAATTTATAATGCATACAATATTTTTTAATATCCAGAATCTTCTACTTGCTGTTGTTGAGCTGATTAGTCTTCGTACCGAACCGTTTGATACGTCGACAAGTATTCAAAAAATAAATGGTAAAAAATCGATAAATGAACAGACAAAAAATACAGAACAACGCACAGATGACAGTGAGGCTGGTGAGCGCGACCGGGAAACGAAGAGACAAAGCAAAATTCAGCGCTCTCCCTTCCACGAATCTCAGGAGTCATTTAATAACTATGATGGTCGTCTAGAGTTGATAAACCAAAAGAATGCTCTTCCATTAGTGTATCTCTGGTTGAAACACATCTGGCATCATCTTGCTCATATTGACCTTTTGCTGGGCAATTTTTCAGGGAATTTGGGTGTTACCGCACTCAGCATCAAAAGGTGATTGGAATGAATCAGCAGTCAAGTTTATTATTTTGTTTCAAAACATTTTGTGAAAAGAAATTTTTTTTTAAATCCATAAGACATCCAACACTGGTCCTATGCAATTTCTCTTCATTTTTGTTATGGAAATATTATTCTTTGAGTTGACGAAAATTGGTTCAATTTCGGTTTTCTCATATTAACTACAATTAATTTTTTTTCTATTGTTTTTCCACCACTACAACAGCATTTAAATGGGAATCCCTTGTGGTAGACTTTTACCTACTAACTGTAAACAAATTTTAGAATTCGCGTAATTGAGCAATACTCACGGTACAAGCTATGTGTTGCTAATTAACTTTCTCAAGACTAGAGGGGGTCTGAACCACCACACGAAGACCACCAGAATATTCTTGCTTCTTATGTCCGAGCAGCCTAGGGCTCACCACTGGACTACTCGCCATTTGAGTCATTAATATAGAAGTTGCTCCGCAAGCTGCAATTCGTCTGTTCTGATTTTATTGTGTGAATCCTGCCCAGGGGCTGAGCTGTGCTAATATTGAGGACAACATCAAGGAGTTCATCCACTTATTAACGTTAAACCGCGTTCTATCTCGTATGGGTTATACCTATGCACGACAGAATGGTTGAATTATTTTGCGTTTACTCAGATTGAAAACACCTGTGCAACCTATTTGGAATACCCCTTAATTCTCTTAACTAAGGTAAAAAAGCAACTTAGTACGGCGTCTAAATAATGGGATCCGAAGGCCACACTGAGAGCACAATTAAACAATAATCGATTGCGCGGGTAGTGATAACAGTTCTTGAAATCACATTTGCGAACCTGGTATGAACACTAACAGCATTGCATTTAACCAGTTGTACAAAAAAATAAATTCTGTGATTCCGTAAATAAAGTGGGGTTGGTGTTTATATCAAACTCTTAAATTTGATTTAATCAAATATAGAGTGGGGTGTGAGTTGAGCAGTGTGCGAAATTACCTAATAGAAGATACTTTCCAGTCTCTTTAGCCGAGACTCTATTGGTGTCCACTGTGCTAAAACTTTATCTCGGTAGACAAACGAACTTACTTGCAATCTTATCATGCTGTCAATAGAACAAACGGATTAAAAAACACTTTTTTCCAGAAATGCTTTTAATCGTGTTATAAATCACAGTATCTCTTACGGATATCGTGTTGGAAATAAGAATTTCAATAATGCCTACTGTGTCAGTGTCGTAGTGGAAGACAAATTGTTTTGTATATAGCGTGTCAGTGGTTCGAACGCATCTGGTAGCCCAATCTTTTACTTGTGTCTGCCCAATTAAAGACCAAACTATTTTCTATCAGATTTACTGCCTTTGAGACTGTTAAAAAAGAGAACAACCAATCAATTGCGTGCATCAACTCCAGTTCAAGCTCAATTCCTGAAAATGCTTCAGTGTATTTATCCCTAAAGCTTCGTATGTTTATAACTCCCTTCTGTTATTGCATTTAGTAATTATCTTAAACGCTACGTCTAGAATACTAAATGCAATAACAGAAAGTATTTAGCCACATACGAAGTTTTATGGATAACCAGACCGCAGCCATATTTATGCAAGCAGAAAAAGCATGTTCGGGCATTGAGGTGACAAAAGCAATTGATTGGCTGTTCTCTTATTTCACACTCTCTCAGTGTTTACATTTTTGTACTTTGTTTGGAATTTAAATTTATATATAAAGAGGTGTTCATTTGTAGATACTTGAAAAGAATATGAGAAAGAAACGGTTCTTGTATCTAATAAAATTCATTTTCCTTTTTGCATTTGGAAAGGGTATTATCAATTTTATTTTGGCTCTCATTCTAAAATTATATATATATATGCCTTTTGCGTATCCTAAACTGTAAACATGTTTGCAAGGGCATTTTATATAAAACGCCATGACTTCATCCATTTGGGATAAACACTCTTTATTAGCTAGGATTATGGGAATGATTTAGCCACTCACTTCGTTAATATGCCATTATTGACAAAACGAGATGTACATTGTGATATAGAAACCAAGCATAGCTTTCATTTTCTAGTAGAATGATTCTGCTTAGTAAGATATATATATATATATATGTATATATATATATATATATAGCATATATATTTCAACGCCACGTACATATTTAAGCATGAATGTATGTCTCCGCCAATGGAGAACTGGATCTTCATCGTTGATATATTGTTTATTTTTTCCTTGTTGTTGTGTGAATTTATGTATGTGTGTAGGTTTTTATCAAGGATTGGTATGTTTCAATGTATGTATATAGGTTGATATGTATTTATTTATGTATGTTTGTGTACATATTTGTATGTATGTTTGCATGTATGTTTGTATGTGGGTGTATGTATGTTTGTGTATATATGTATGTATGTATGCATATATCTATGTCTGTGTTTATATATGCATGTACTATTTTATGTTTCATTCTATGTATGTTTATGTTTGTTTGTTGGTATGTACGTGTGTATTACTGCATATGTGCATGTTTTTGTATGAAATTATTTTTTATATAACATCGTCTGAATCGTTTCTGCAATATGTATTTTTTTGTACAACTTTAAATGTATGGGTTATTGTTATTATATTCATGAGTTGTGTCTTGTCGTTGAGTTTTAGTTGACTTTTTTTTGTTGGTAACTTTTATAATATGGCGATCGTTACTTTTTTTCTACATTTTTCAACTTTTATGTAATTTAGTTCCATTGCTCGTGCTTATACGCAAGATAATCCATCCCTGGTAGATAAATCGAAGGTATCAGAACATAAATCAGATATCACTGCAGTTCCGAAATCTGAATTGGATTTGGCAACAATGAAGGAAACCATCTCCTTGTGCTCAGCTAGTAAGAAACAGCAACAGCCTCTGTTGAACCATATGGTCGCGGTGCATTCTTGTCGAGATACAGCCCGGTATATGGGCCGACGCCCACGAAGAAATGTCACAGTTATACGATGCGGTGCTGCTGCAGCTTCATCGCGCTTATTAAATTCTTCTCGTCCACCTAACAAGTCACTTGGCATCGATAGAAGCACCACAAGTTCAATTGACACTTCTGGCAAAGAAATCGTATCAACCGCATCGGAAAGGGATGAAGGCATGTGTTCGAAGAATTCAGAAAGTTGTAATGAAAAGATGGAAATCTTGAGTGGAAACTCGTCTGAGTCTGTTGACAGTGTCGTCACCGATTTAGTGAATAATGGCGATGATAACGAGGAGGAGGAGGACGAAGAGGAGGAGGATGATGATGAAATTGAGGACGATTTCGACGATGAATCCGATTTTATGGTTTGTTCTGATATTTTTGGACATTTTTTTCTGCGAGACTTTTGCTTTGTTTTTACCCTTGTACAGTTAATATTTTTTACAGAGGAATCTTTTTGAAACTGTTATGTCGTTGCATGAAATAAATCAGCCAACCTATTTCAATAATCTTTGTAATTGCGCGATTTTGGTTCAGAAATACCATCTATTGTAGTTCATTTGAATTGATTATGTTAAGAACTGTACGTGCGTGTACTTTTCTTATCCATACTAGAAGACTGGTTCTGCTAGAAGAACATGTGCAGTGACGGAGACTTGAACTAACATATAGGGGATTTGTGGCGCCATGCCGCTTATTTTCTCGTGCAGATGAAATATTTTTATTAATGGGATTACGCATATAGTTCATTCTTGCTTCGTTATATCTACTTGATGTAGAGGCACTATTGTCACTACCATTGGAAAGCCTCTGAAACGCCAGGCCC